>JAUMHR010000072.1:2041717-2054366 GCA_032361145.1 Enteromius fasciolatus | reverse complement strand
GGCTAAGTTAAATGTATGGAACTGCCTTACACGTAGTGATTAACCCCTATTATCTGTGTTTAATTAAGAAGTGAGATGTGGCGATGACTGCTGCAGCTCGCCTGAAGTGTCTTATAACAGGCCGTTTCATCTGCTGAGTCTGAAGGGGTTAAAATCGCATCACACAAAGTGGCATTTTAGAGCAACATTCAAATGTTTGTTGAATAGCAAACAATCAGCCACAAAAAACACACCAATGATTTTAGAAATGGGCTCCGCTGAACAATTTTCCCCCGACTGACAGCAAGAGAAGCGAGAACCATGCTGAGCTGCATTCTGTCTGTGAGTGTGTGTTTGTGCGCCGCTGTTTGTTTGTGTGTATTCACACCTGCCTGGCAATCGCACTTTTTAGAGACAGGTTGAACCTTGTATACTGAGATGGCAATTGCAAGCACAATACACACCATTATCCAATTAATACACACACTGGCTGCTGTAATTGTCCTTTCCTTTATGTGATCCGTGTGTTGAGAAGCTGGAATGGAAACAGATGTGATTATGACGCAGCAATGAAGTGGCTATTTCAGCATGCGGCTTCAATTAAGTTCTCGGGGTTTGGCCACACGCATCCGGCCTGAACTTCTCCCCCACGATCGGCCTTTATTAACACATCTGTGTTCCTCTCCTGTCAGCACAGTGTTAATAGCCAAGAAAATGGAAGGCTGGACTTGGTGACAGGGGACATTTTAGCTTTAATGTGAAAATGGGTTCTCCTGGTCGAAAACAAATGTTGAGGTTTACTGCCGGGCTGACTGAGGCAGAATCAGATCTCATAGTGATTTTTACGAGACATCAGTGTGTGAAAAATGCTGCTTTTGACACAAAACAGAGTGAACTGCTTGTCTTTAGTTTAAATAGATACGCACAGTTCAAGTCAACATGCCATTTATTTAAAAAAAATCATTCATATTGAATAACCTTCCCCCGGCTCTAGTACTACTTTCCATTTAGGCTGACAGCACCAATACTTCTTTTTAACCCTTCGAACTACCCTTCATACAGAGACTCAGTTTAAGGAAATTAATGTTTGAATAAGAATTAATTAAATAGTTAAAAAGTAACATTTATAATGTTCAAATGCTTTTCTTTGGAACTTTTTGCTTATGAAAAAAAAACCTGATAGCAGCATATGCTACAAAAATATGAAGCAGCACAATCGCTTTCAAAATTCATAATAATAGGAAATGTTTGTTGAACAGCAAATCAGCATATGACATGTGACAGTGAAGCCTGGAGTAATAAAGCTGACCTAACCTAACCCTTAAACATTTTGAAATAGAAAACAGTTCTTAAAAATTGTAATAATATCTCACAGTATTACTGTTTTTACAGTATTTTTGCTGAGCATACTTTTTTTCTTGAAGAGTAGTGTTTTGTTACTTGAAAATATATCATATTTTAGCTTGCACATGCAATTTCACGTTGCCTTTTACCAGTTTGCCTTTTACCTTTTAATGATTTTTTTTTTTTTTTGAAGTGCATTTAAATTGCATTTTCAGTTACTTCAGCAGACGTAACAGAAACAAATTAAATATTTAGGAAACAATTAAAAAAGATGGATTATGGAGACATATTCTATCATGATAAATACAAAATATAGTTATAGGGGAAAATATATTTTTGGATACAACTACTCATATGTAGTTGTGACATCATAATAAAAATCTCAATTTAAATAAAAGTCATATCGATATACAAATATCTGAGAGTTTATATGCAAAAACTTTTAACTCCAAAATTTCAAAAATCATGTTATCATGAACGTATTGTCTTTCATTGTGTTGGTTCACTGTAGTTGTTATTTTTAATAATAACCCAACTGCAGTTTGAGATTAATGCACAATGGAAAAACATGATTTCTGGGAATTCTTAAAAATTAATCTGTTTTTGCAAATGAACTCTTCATATTTAATTCAGTTAATTATTAATTATCATCAATTCAGTTTACTTAAAAAGACAACATCAAAGAAAAGTGCTGCAAAAGTTTGCAGTTAAATGGACACAGATTGCTGCTGCGCATCCCTCTCTCTCCCTCCTTTTATTTCTCTGTCCTTTCCACTCATCTGAATACAGATGATTTGACGGGCATCAATGCAATCCAGATCCAGCCATTGTTTTCTCTGAGTAACAAATGTCTCGGTGGGAGGTGAAGTCAATGCCCTTGGAGGGTCACGCGGCAAAAAAACAGGAATTTATTGCCACTTTATTTTGTTCGGGAACAGTTTGCAATCATAAATTCTTCATAAGCAGAATACTTCAGAGAATGGTCTGTCTTCATAAATATATACGACAGGGGACATCAATTTCATTTAATTCACAATTTGTGTCAGCACAGCAGATGCCAATGGCTGACTTGATAGGCTTGTTTAATATGCAATTGAGACGGCATAATGCACGGTGCAGGGTGCAGCAGCGCTCAGATTGAACTCTCCGCACCGCTGATGCTTTATTCCTGTCGCACGCCCTAACGAGACGCCACTCATCGCCAGGATGCTCACGCCAGTCAGAACGTTCGCCGTGGCCGAGTGCCGATGAATACTCCACTTTTGGATAACTCTAATTAACGCTTGATTGTGACAGGAAGGGAAGACGCGAGTTGTTTGACACTTTGAAACTCTTCGAAAAAATCTGTGTTTCAGATCAAAGGCTGTTATGCTAATCTTGAGGAGCATTGCAGATGCACATCCACGTGGGTGTATGTGTTTACTCTTTATTAGTGAAGATAAATTATTTAGCATCGTACCACTGTGAAGAGCTGTGGAGCTTCACCTTTAGAAAACTGTGAAACTTGTGATTATTCGGCTGGAAAACGCTGCTTAAAAGTAGATTCTGATGAAGAAGCTGGGCATTTATGATCATCCGCTGGTCCGAGATGGTTTAGGAGGTTGATCAGTTTTAGTATGTCTCAATTGGAGCTTGTAGTGTAAAGATTTTTGAAATACCGTTTTTGAAATAACTCCTCAGCCTGAGCTGCATTTATTTGATTAACTGTGACCCTGGACCACAAAACCACCAGTCATAAGCTTTCTATTGATGTATGGTTTGTTAGGATATAGCACAATATTTGGCCGTGATACAACTATTTGAAAAACTGGAATCTGAGAGTAAAACACAAACAAACCTTAAATCACCTTTAAAGTTGTCCAAATGAAGTTCTTAGCAATGCATATGTGACCCTGGACCACAAAACCAGTCTTAAGTTGCTGGGGGTGTATTTGTAGCAATAGCCAAAAATACATAGTATGGGTCAAAAAACTTTTTCTTTTTTGCCAAAAATCCTTAGGATTAGGATAGTAAGTATAGATCATGTTTCATGAAGGTATTTAGTCAATTTCTTACCGAAAATATATTAAAACTTCATTTTTGATTAGTAAAATGCATTGATAAGATCATCATTTGAACAACTTTAAAGGTGATTTTCTCAGCATTTAGATTTTTCTCTACCCTCAGACTCCAGATACACATATAGTTGTATCTCGGTTAAATATTGCCCTATCCATCCAAACCATACATCAATGGGAAGCTTATTTATTCCGCTTTCAGATCGTGTTTAAATCTTAATTTTGGAAAATTACCACTTATGACTGTTTTTGTTGTCCAAGGTCACATATTACTAATCAAAAATGAAGTTTTGATATATTTATTGTAGGAAATTTTTACAATATCTTTACAGAACAAGATCTTTACTTAACATCGTAATGATTTTTGCCATAAAATATATTGTTGGCTATTGCTACAAAAATATTACTTTGCTGTCCCAAGTTACATTTGATTATTTTAAATTATAACACTGTGAAATATTATTACAAATTAAAATGACTCCTTTTTATTTTCATATATTTTAAAGCTTAAATTACTCCAGTCTTTAGTGTCATATGATTCTTCAAAAATCATTTTAATATGCTGATTTGCTTCTCAAAAAAGATCTATTATTGATTTCAAACTTTTGAACAGCTGCTAAATATGTTTTTGTAAAAAGCATGATTCTTAAATAATTTGAATAGTTGGAATTTATTGACATTATAAATATACATTTCCTAAAAGAAATGTAACCACAACAAAGATTATTGGAGAAATGACCATTTCAGTCTTTTCACTTATGAGTGTCACACATTCCTAAAACAATAGTGAAAATAGTTTTTAGACCAAATGTATTTTCTTCAGTGTATGAACGCTTGTCGCTTTGCATAAATGTGCTGAATGAGCTGCGTCTTATCCAGCAAGAAAGTAGTTTATCCAAGTAAATGGCTTAAAAATAGAAGAAACATTAACATAACAAAGCAGAGACATTGCAGAGAGAAATTCTGATGCTAGTTCAAAAGAGCACTAAAAACGGTAACTTTGACATATATCAATTTGAAGAAAAGGGAGCTTTTAAACAAAAGTGTTTTAAGATGCATTTACGTAGCATTTTTATTCTGACAATGCCTTCCCAACTTTTTCTTGCATTCTCAGCGTCTCTTTCTCCTCCAAATCTTCCCAACCCGCCCGTTTCCTCTCATCTCGGCGGGGAGCTCTGGATCAAGGAGAGATCAGTCTCAAGGTGTGACACTCACCTGTGTCAGAGCAGCGCTGTCTTTGAGTGCCGACTGTTCAGGAAGCACTTTCTTCCCACAAAGGGACCCCTGACTGATGCGATGCTCTGTGTTTTTAATAGCGATTTCCCAAACAGGACTCTAAAGTTTCGCAACCCCTTTGCTGCGTTCGGAAAAACATGTTCATATAGTGGGCTGAACAGAGAGAGACCAACCTCGAGTTGATCCCATTTGCTCCGGAGGGCTGTCAGCCGCTGGTCAAAATCCGCAGGAAGTTCAGTGCCGCTTCTCTTCAGAGATTCAGACCAGCCCAGAAGCTGCGTCTTCTTAGGAAGCCACATGGACATCTCCACACTGTTCCCCTGCAGAAGCACACGGAGCAGTCAGTCAGGATAGGCTTTTACTGGTGTATTACAGCGAAAATGAAGCAAGGACAAAGATAAATAAAGCACTTTCTCCACCCTTAATTAAAACCCAATCCTGCATATTTGGTACTCACTTGTTAGGGGTTGGTAAGATTGTTTTTAAGGCTGTATTTATTTGATCAAAAATACAGTAAGATACCATTACATTTTAAAACAACATTTTGTTATCTTACATTGAAATTCATTCCTGTGATGCAAAGCTCATTTTCAGCATCATTACTCTAGTCTTCAGTGTCACGTGATGCTTCAGAAATCATTACAATTTCATAAACATTTCCCATTATTGTATAAAACAGGGATCTTTTGCGACATTAGAATTGCCTTTACTGTAACTTTTGATCAATTGAATGCATCCATGCTAAAAACTATTAACGAGCACTTTAAGCATTGACTGTACAGCAGTGTATATCAGTATATCTCATTTACTGAAATTTATGATGTTTATCATATTTCCTATAAAAAATACCCACCTTAATTGTACAGTAAACATTTGAGTTAAGCATTTAAAAGAACATCAAACAAAAGGGAAACATTTTCTTTTTAATATATTTCAGATATAGGTTAACGACTTCTGTACACAGAGTCTGCCTGCCTAATTTTATTTAAAGATTCAGGTGAAGAGTACGTTTTATATATTAAATTAAACCCTGAACAAGAATAAAATCCCAAGACTCCGATTCAATGCTCCTTCGTAATCCTTTATATTTGTTCCCACAGACTTGCGACTTCTCATTTGTCACCTCAGGAGTATAGTGGGCAAGCATGATAGCAATTTTCACCCCTTCAGCTCATGTCTAACGGGATACTGACTGTATTAGGTCACTCCGACACTAGTTGAGCAGAATTGTGACATTTCTGTTTGAAAGCTGGACTAACATACAGTAAAAGATGAAAGCGATGCTATTCGACACCTTTTTTCAGTTAATTTCTCTCTTCCTCCCTTCCTCTCTCTCTCTCTCTCTCTCTCTGTCTCTGTCTCTCCCCCATTTCATTTTCTGCATCAATAGCTACTTGATTCTAGTTTTCGGTTGTCATTTATCATTATGGCGGATGCGCATTTAAATATTTAAATGTGCTGTTTTTCCCCCCATTCCTCGCTGTCATCAGGCCAGCGTTCATTTTTCACTGTCGTTTGTTTTGATGGAGATGGTATCACACATCCTTTCAAATCATTCATCCCTTTCGGTTTTTAATAGTGGCCGCCAAACTAAAGACGCTCCTCTTTAAAGTAAAGGGGATTACACAATTTGTTTGTTGACAGCAAATATTGATTTTAAGTCCTCTCATTGGTTTAAGAAATGGCAGGTTATTGATGGAGAACGCAGACGGAGAGAAAGATAGCCTGAGTAATTAGAATGCCGGAGCGATGAGAAGTCGAAGCATCGTGCTAACCTTAGCTACGTGCATGGCTGACTTTTGGCCCTTGAGTCACTTTCACCGTTGCAACCTAGATAGGGTGATTTGCATACTTAACCCAAGGTAGCTCGGGCTCCAAAACTTTATAGTCAACTGTGTAATTGACGGTGGAGAAAAACATATTCCAGGGCCAAAGGATGCCACCGAGGTGGAGGTGTGACAGAAATGCATGATTCTGGCATTGCTCCGTTAACCCTGATGAGCAAAAACTGATGAACGTTTGTTTTTAAAAGCAGGTTATCAGCGAACAACACGACTTACAAACTCATTATAGAAAAGATAAACTACTACTTTTTTTTTTTTTTCTTTTTTATCAAACCAAAACAATCAATCCATTTTAATGTCTAAGTACAAATTTTTGTCCTTTATTTTAATTATTAATATAAAAACTATAAAATTATAAACTTAATAATAGGCATGCTAATAAGAAACTAGTGAGTTCATCCCTATACTAAAATATTATATAAATATATATATAATTATTATATTATACACAAAATTTGGTTAATGACAAATGTGAATATGAATAAACTAAATACAGTGTTCATTTTTGTTTTCATTCATAGTTTTTCTCCCTTTAAGAAATATATATATATATTTGAGATTCATTACAATAACTATATTATTCTGTACAAAATGATCAAATTAATGCAAACATACATGACAAACATGATGGTTACTTCATATTCTGTCTATATTTTGACATTACATTTATATTTTATACACACAAAATATGCATCACAATATCATACAGATTTAAAGTAAAATTCAAAATCATGTGAATATGTCTTATCCATTAAATTAAAAGCTCAATGTTCATTTAAAAAAAAAAAAAAAAGTTTTCTCTTTAAAATTAAGTAAATACTTTGTAATTCCCTCACTTTTACTCTTTCTAAAAATGGCATCTAATTTTTATCTACAAAACATAGTACAAATATACAGCAAATATTAAACATCTGTGAAAATAGATTTCATCATCCACCGCATAAAAATTTCTTTATCTTCTCAACAGGTTGTATAATTGAGTCGAATATCTAGTTTGTTCACATTGCTAGTCCTAAGCGTTAGCAGAAGATCAATGCCCATGATGAAAACAGACAGCTTTCCTAACAGTCATTTAACAGTAAGTCACTGCAGTAGTGAGCAAAGATGGCGGCAAAATAGATGAAATATCAACAAGCCCTTGTAAGTTTAATTTATTTCACATATTAATGAACGTGAGTCTGGAAATGTCAGCAAAAACGCAGTCACACATGAACACACTTAATGCGGTTTCGCAGATTCATCTTATCCATTAAATTAAAAGTTTGTTCAGGCTCCGTAACTTGTTGAGACAACAGAAGTGAGACTCCATGAACTGAGGCAGAGACGGGGCGTATTCAAATCATTTTATGCTAACGTTCACACGTCAGAAGCCAGGCGGCGGCAAAAATGAGAATTCACAGGACACCCTCGGCCTCCCGACGGGCCTTCATCTCGATGACGGATTCTGCACTGTCCCTAAATCAAAAAGGAAGTAATAACATCTTTCTTTTGCCCTGAAATGAATCTGCGAAGGGTGAAAAGAGAGAAAGAAGGGGAGAGGAGAAAAAAAGTCCATTCTGGGCTTCCGCGATTATCCGCCGAAGCTGCCGTATTAGATGTTTAGCACGAAGGAAAGGGAATCCATTTGAGAAAAAACTGAATATGCATCAGCCACATGAAAACCTACACTGGGAGCTGATGAGTTACAAATTGACTCAGAGGTACAAAATATGGAATTTGATATGCTTTCGCGATACAGAGCTGAATGAAGCTGGGAAAACTGATAATTACTTAATCAGTTTGAGGCCTTTTTATATCTTGCCAGCATCCTTGATGTCTGTAATTCGCTCTAGACGGCTGCTCGGGGAGGGAGGCGCAGAGGAAGCAGTGGAGAGGGGAGGAAGACCGCGCAGAAGAGGCCCATTGATGGAAACCCAGCGCAGCTGAGGAGCGCCAGCCAAGCTCTCAAAGACGTGTGAGCGCCGGGCTTGAAAGACCAGGAAGTAAAAAGCTACATATTTACTTTAAAAGGAGAAGGAGAAGATGCGGAGCCTCCATTTGGATGCGATTCCTTACTGTTTATGCAAACTAGACGCTGCTTTTCCTCCGTCGTGAAAAATCACTTTGCGCCGAAAAAAAAGAAGGGGGGAGAAAAATCTGTTCAAACCGGCCGGGAACAAAAGTCCTTGAAACACTGTTAATTGTCACCATGGCGACTAGAAGAATAAGCCATTTTACAGCTGGTATAGAAGGCTCGTATTGAGTCAAGCGCTTTTATTTTTTTTCCGCCCGGCTCTCTTCTCTCTGGTGAAGAACAAGGTGGGCAGTCACGATGGGGTCAGCGAGGGACCCAGGAGAGTTTCCACCAGCCTTTCCAGACCTCGGCTGGCAGGAGGTTCCTTCACCAAATGCACTTCACATTGTCAAAATGCATCGAGTGGCAACAAATTGCGTGGACAATGCCATCGTTCACGACGACAAGAAAAGGTTGAGCGTTAGAAAAGAAAAAAAAATGTTAGTTACAATACCGCATAGACGTGGGCCCGTGGGACTCACCGACATAATAGCATGCGATCTGCAAAACAATATGGAGCATAAAATGAGTCGAAATATTCGCCCCTTCTAGCTAAAGACGACGCGTTACGCAGGTTTCTAAAGTGGTAATGAGGGATTCAGAAAATCCAATGAACAAAGAAAAGCCTGGTCAGTCCAGCCAGGCCCTTTAGCCCCGAAGATTTACACAGAAGGAGCTCTGAACAGGCCTTTATGGACTCTCCTTATGGCTTTCTGATTGTGTGATTATGTTTTGTTTGGATGAATCTCAATACCAGGTCATAATTCAGATCCATATTTCAGCCTATATATTACATAATATATAAAAGGAGGAATTAAAATAAATATAATATATTTTGTAAACATGCAAGAACTTTTTTTTTTCACTAATTAGGAGATATATTAATTATCAATATTATTATTTTATTTTTATTATATTTTTATATATTATTTTATATACAGTATATATATAGCAATTTATCTTTTTTTGTGTGAAAAACAAATTAAAGCCTCATTTAATATATAATTATGCCCTTTCTGTACATGCTTTTTAGTTTTTTTGGCAATATGATAATTAGAATGGAGTGGGGATTTGTGCTTTATGACTAATTTTGTTTTTAAAAAGAATTCAATTAAATCTTAAATTGAGCAAAAATGCCTCATTCATTTATGCAAATGAAAATTTCGGTCTGTTTTCTATTTGATTTATGGGAGAAAAATGACCTCAATGTTTCTTTCATGCTATTTTTGATTCCTAACGTCAAACTGTGGTCATTGCTGTTTCTCTCCCTCCGATCTGCTGGTAGTTCATGGTTTAGATGTGTTGTTCTTTTTCAGCCTCCCCTTCTGTCCCCTCACAAGGATTGGTAGTGACCCCCATAGGAAGCCCATGCCTAATGCCATTGAATGGCGAACAAAGGCACTATTTATCCGGGGCCCGGGGTCTGGAGCTCAGCTGTGAGTTCGGGGAGGAGGGGTTCTCATGGAAAGATACTCACACCCCATCCCTCTCTACTCTGAGCATGGCATTTTTCTTCTCTAGACAAACATAGGAAACAATGCAATCAGCCAAGAACTCTGGGCTTTAAGAGCCGAGAGAGGCCTAAGATCTGTTCAGCTCTGCTCAGCCTGGTTGTAATCTAAAGTGATGGTGCCAGAATTCATAGAGCTACTGCTGCTCACAGCACAGGAGACTTACTGCTCAGGTGCCCTTTCAGAGCTCCAGGGACTTAAAGGGTACGATCGCCCCAAAATCAAAAGCCTGTCATCATTCATTCACACTCAAACCCTTTTGAAAGGAAGACATTTAGCACAATGTCCAAGCCACTGTTTTCCATGCAATGAAAGTGGAAGATTTCGAGTGCCAAAATTCCAGAAAGACGGAATTAGCACAAACGGATAGTTCCTTGGTTCTGATTGGTTGAGGCACGTTCAAGGCCGTTGTAAATTACACTACAAACCTACACCTTTGTTTACTTTGTGTGTTGCTCGGCAAACACTTTGTTCGTAACATAAGTTCCAACCACAACAGTTTCTGAGGAACTGCATTGTTTAGAAAGAATACAGTTTTTATTAATATCATTACACTTGCTTCGGTTTCAGAATATGGAGTATATGGAGACTCTGTATTCTCTATATTCCACATCTTGGAACTTTTATGTAAAAAAAAAAACACACATTATTGACTGATAATCGTACCTTTTTTAATTTTTATGGTACCTTTTTGTCCTTTTGAAGTACAGTTACTGCTGACTTAAAATGTAGAGAAAACTATTTAACTGTTTATGTTTCTATATAAAACACTCATATGGTTTTCGAAAACAATGCAAGGGTCATTAAATTATAAACAATTCAACAATTCTGATGGAGTGATGTTTCTCGTGTTCTTCCAAAACTGTGACGTTTCTTGTTTAGTGGAAAACATTATATTTTTTAACTGCTTTTGTCCATTCAATGGATGTCAACTTATTTTTGTAGAATATATATTTCCAAATGTCAACCTTTGTGATGATTAACAGCAGAAAGCCAGTGACTAGTGATAAATACATTATCCATAAACTGAATCCATTTAAAATGAACTAATCTTTTATCAAAAATGGTTTAAAAAGAAATCTTCCTCATGTGTCAGTTTGCTAAAGTCAGTGCTGTCTAGAAGAAACAACTTAGAAATTAAATGAGATCTCATTTGTGATTTTTCTTTTCCAAAAGTTTTTCTTTTTTTTTACTTTAACCAACTACAAACAGAGGTTAGTTAGAAAACGTGTCTGAATTCTCTGTAACCTCTTACCCTGCTCCATTGGCAGAGCTTTTAAAAGTAAATAGGTGTGAACGTGACAGATATTCCAACTCCGCAAGTAATTTTCCATGTAAATTAATGGCAGTTCGGCTCAATGAGTATAAATTTGCAACCTTTGAAAAAGAGAGGGAAAATTAAAATGTACAATGTCATTTAAAATTGGCAGAACTGGCCGAGAAAATTACATTTGAGGAGTTGAATCGCTTGCTTTCTTCTTGCTTATTCCATTTGCATTAACCGAAAATCATATTACACAGGCCATGCATTGTTAATTGGGGACTATATTGCATTATCCCCATATAAATCAAATGACAAATATTAAAATGAATAGCAAATTCACTAATAGCGAATCATAAAACAATCTTTTTTAAGTATCTCTCATTAATAATTTAATTCCAATTATATCTGTAGTGCAGAATGAGCCTTTTCATTCTGGATTTTTTTCTGGACTGGCCGTCTGCTTTTGACTGATGTGATAATAATGGAGATATATTTGGGTCCAAAGCCAGGGACTGAGAAAGAGAGAGAGAGAGAGAGCGCTTTGGCTTAACAGCCCATGAAAGTGTAAATCATCTTCACAACAAATGCTGCATTTCTCCACTGTGAGACAGAACGAGAAAATAAGAGCAAAAAAGAGGTTGCTCTTTCATAGCTCTGGAAACTTTATTTCAGACATCTGCTAAAATTCCTGGAGTGACATGAACACAAATTAGACAACTGTTGACTGTTGAGATCTTCTCTGAAACTGGAGGATAATCGTGAGAAAATACTAGGGTGTTTTTCTATGAATCTAAAAAGCAGGAAGCCTCCAAAAAAGCCAATTTGCTCTTCAATTAATCTCCAGTCTAGGAGAAACAACTGAGATGAAGGGCTCATTAGTGAACAAAATCCCATAGACTTATACTAAAGAGTCTATAACTAGAAAAAACAACCGAGATATGAAGATGATCCCTTCAGTGAAACAAATGGGATAAAAGATAAAAGAGACTAGAGCTACTGTAGGATTCAACCAAAAAGTTTCAACCCAGAAACCCCAAGGAACCATTATTAAAATGCCTGTAAAACAAACCAGATATGTATAGAAACCACATGGCAACGTCCTGGCAATGGCCAACAACAGCCAAGCATCTTTCAAGCATGTTCTGCATGAAAAAAAGCATTACTCACTTACTGTATCACCTCAGATGTTTCATCAAAGTATCTTAGGAGAAATACAGACACAGAATGAGTCAATTACATACAGTAAAAGTCTAAAGTTCATAGCTTTCCAGAAAAAAAAATGATTCAGCCGATTCGGATGTTATCACGCGATTCGAATGGGCCGTTTTCAGTCGTTATCAGCCCATTCACATGGGTCAGTA
>JAUMHR010000072.1:2008005-2028353 GCA_032361145.1 Enteromius fasciolatus | reverse complement strand
TTATTCGAAAAGAACGAACCTGCAAATGTCTCAACTGACCAATCAGAATCAAGCATTCCAGAGAGCCGTGTAATAAAAGGTACTAAAACTTTGAGAACTAAAATATGTAATCATTTGACAACACTAATTTCTATAAATTAATATTTATCTCCTTAGCTTGTGGAAAAAAGCTATATATTATATTATCACAGCTGTAATAAATTATAACATGATTTCATTTTTTTGTAAATTAGCATTAAAACCGCAAAACCTAAAATGCTGCCACTGTATTTTTTACTGTACAGTACTGTTTTATTACTGGAAATGTGATTTTTTTTTTTTACAGTGGAAACCCCCTTGTGGAATATTTATTTTATTAAGAGTTTATTTTTTAAAAAAAAGCATTTCAAGAGCCTCATGAAAATATCCCAGCACGTTTATCAGATCAGTCTTAATCTGATTCTGATTGACGGAGTTGCCCAAACATCCAGATCCATGTGATCCAGACGCGTCCCATCCCTCCGCACCATGCCTTCTTCAGAAAAAGCTCTCTGATTCCAATAATTACAGCCTAAAGTGATCCTCGCTGCTTTATTTCGCAAGCAAGTTGGGTAATCTTTGATCCGATTGCCAAGTGCGGAATGCAGCATACAAATGAAAAAATAATACAATCTGGTTTATATTCCAGACTTTCTCAGGCACGATATATAGCCAAAGGACAAGGGATGAAAAAAGAAAACAAATTAAGTCACACTAGAGGAGTGTTTCAGCACGGGCCGAGGGTTTACGACTTCATACATGTCTACGGCTGATTGGAAAAACCTCACGTCTACATGTATCCTTCATAAAACCAGAAATTACAATATTCCAGTGCATCTCGTGGTGAACTCTGAAATTGGGACGACGGGAAAAAGACAGACGCGAAGACGAACGGCAACAAAGGCAGTTATGAGGTGCACGTTTCACACAGCCACTTATTCAAGTCATGCTACCAATATTCATTGCAAAACACGGTGCTTGTACATCTCATTTGGAAGAAAAAATTAATATGAATTAAACCTTGTCTGCATATTAATTCATATCATTTGTGTGATTAAATATTTGAAACTGTCTGCAAAAACTAGGCGCTATTAATTTTTTCATAAAACATTCATTTCAATTGTCAAAGTGCCGCTGGCAAAAGAAAGAGAGAGAGAAAAAAAAACACTTAAAGAGGTATGTCAATTTTAAGTCACTTTATGAATTACAACTCGAGTGCTTTTGCATGCTAATATAAGCAGAGCGACCTGGAATAAATGACTACCTATTTGGGTCCTTGATTATTTTTCATTTCTCTTGTAGAACTTGATAAACATTTTTTGGGAAGGGGTTGGATGAATATGAAGTCTTTTGAAATGAACAGAAGTTCTGTTAAACAAGCTCTCACACATCTCGGATGGATTTGCAAACATGTCTCACGGTTTCATTTTATATTAGATTAGTGTTGTTTGCTAAAGCAACCCTCACTAGAACTATTGCTCATACTTAGGGTTACGGATTTATTTTTATTAAAAGAAGTCTCATATGTTTAGAAAACCTGTATTTATTTGACAAAAAATACAACAAGAGCAGATATATACTGTATTACAGTATATCAAATTCTGTGATGAAAAGCTGTCCCATGATCCTTCAGAAATCATTCTAATATGCTGATTTGCAGCTCAAACATTTATTATTATCATTTATAAAATTGAAAACAGTTGTGTTGCTTAGTTTTGGTTAAACTGTGATGCAATATTTTCAAGATCATTTCAGAAAAATGTTTTTACTAAAAAATTACTTAATTTGTAACATATGCATATTTACTTTTTTAATCTATTTAATGCATCTTTTGTCCAAAACAAATAAAATACAAAAAAACTTTTGAACAGTAACCTGTCAGTGCATCATTTTTTACATTTTTATTTATTCTTTTTTTTCTTTTAGGTAACTACATATGTGTCGCATCTAATATTATAGGAAAAACCCTACAATTATTAAGCATTAAGAAAATATTGGCTCCTATATTTTCTTTTTTTTTTATATTGGATTTTAAAAAGTCCTAAATAAAAAAATGCATTCTTGCTGTATGAAAATAAAAAAATAAAATCTTACTAAATCCAAAAAGTACCTAACTTTTAATGTACCACATTTTACTTTAAAAAATATCATATTATATTATTTTAGATTAGATTATAAAATCATAGTTTTTCTCACATACAACATCCTATACACCCTCTTTTTTACATTACTACTACTAAGAGGACAAACTAAACAAGACTTCTAGACCCAAAGTTGCATTAGACCCTAAAAATCTCAATTTGCAGCACGTCAAACTTATTGGTCTGTCACACTGCAGCTAAATATACATCAAACCTTAAGAAGTCCAATTTAAATTCCCAATTTCTAAACTAACGTCACATTTGGAGTGAACCCTACATTTCAAGTCTGCACTTCTAACGCAGAGGTGTCCAGGCCACGCTCCTGCAAAACTTGGGCAGCCACCTCCTGTAATTTCATTTTCACCAGCAATAACCCCGGGTCACTTTTTAAGCATGGTGACTTTGATATACCTAAGACTGCTCCATATGCATGGCTGGGTGGCGTAGTGTGGCATGGCTGCTTTTAACACATGCCAGCGAACAGAACCCAGGCCCTCCTTCTCCCCCTCCTCCTCACTGTGCCTCGCTCGGCGCAGAGCAAGGGGTGAAATAACCACCCCGGGGCAGACAAGCTGTCTCTAAGGAGTCTCCGATAAGAGTCCTGCCTGCCTTATACATACATACATATGACAGTGGAGGAATATGCCACAGACAGCTGGCAGGGACTACACTCTGCCCAGCCGCTGCGAGAGGGACGCAGATACTGCAAACTCTCCAGGCCATGGAGGAGGTCCCCAACAAGTCGATAAACCGGTAAAGGGGATGCGTGTGGAAATTCTGACCCCAAAAAATATGAGCAAATGTTAGAGCAGCGCAGCTTGGTTGTTAACCCCAGGGACATTTTTACAAGCTTAGTTACAGGATTAGACTGGCTAGTGAGAAATAACATGGTCTAATCAGGGGCAGGGACTTTCAGGCTGTTTTCACACTTGGTTCGTTTAAGGTGTCTGAGAGAGCTTCACGAGACTCCAAATTAACTCCGACCCCTTTAAAGTAAACCGAATTTAGAGCAGCTCAAGAGGCTGCTGATTCAGTACGCTCTGAATGCGCTTTGTGAATGCAAAGTATGCCAGTACTATTAGTACTATTCAAAAATACCAACTTTTTTTTTTTAGATTTAAAGGAACTAAAAATTACAATTCTGTCATCATTTACTCACCCTCAAGAAAGTTTGTAACCAGGCTGTTTTGGGTCACCACTGACTTCTATAGTAAGGAAAAAAAATACTATGGGAGTCAATGGTGACCCAAAACTAAGACGGATTTTTAGTGCCGCCAAAAAAAAAATTTAAATCTAAAACTACGAGATTAAAGTCGTAATATTATGAGATTAAAGTCGAAACTACAAGAATAAAGTCGTAATACTACGAGAATAAAGTCTTAATATTACCAGAATAAAGTCAAAACTACGAAATTAAAGTCGAAATATAATATTTAGTATAGTGCACTTGTAAATGACCCGGATTGAGAGAAAGCCACCGGATATAGGTATATTTGAATATTGTTTTGTCCGAGCGGCTGCTTGATGTTACTGGGATGAGAAGAACTCGCGGAAACCGCTTAATATCAAGAATATGATATTTATTAAAGCGCTGAACTTTTGATCTTAACATCAGCTCACACACTCAGTCCACATTCCTCTGGGGGGCGCTGTAGCTCTTATTTAACCCTTTTTAATACACTACAAAGACATTTATGTGGGATTTAGCAGAAATTATATCATCTGTAATATTCGCAGGACAATATGCTTGAAAATAATATTTCATGTCTTCCATTGGATTCGTTATAGTGCGCCATCCAATAGCAATACGATTTGTCCCTTTAGTAATTTTAAAACAAAGTCTCAGCTTTCAGTTTTATAGCGAAACACATATGGTGTCTTACAGTAATGTGTTGTTCAGCCTCTTTAATGATCAGATCGCTGTATTATATATATTCATTATTTGTAGCATGCCAGATACCCAGCAATCACAATAATGTTCTGCTTTGTTTCTTTTGTTATAAAATCTCGTAGTTTTGACTTTATTCTCGTAGTTTTAGATTTTATTTTTTTTTGGTGGTACTAAAACTCTGTCGTACAAAACAGCTCGTTTGGTTCAGCAGAAAAAAAAGAAATTCATTTGGTTTGGAACTACTTGAGAGTGAGTAAATAATGACAGAATTTTCATTTTTCGGGTGAACTATTGCTTTAAGTGAAAATAAGGGCTTGGGGGTTTAAATGCCTTTCGATCTCTCCTCAAAATGAAAACAAAGAGCAATACATGATTGTATAAATGTTCTCTGATAAATCAGTTTACAAAAATAAATAAGTAAAAATTTGTATAATAATAAAAATAAATCGGAAAAAAAGAAGTGAATGCAAAAAATGTCAAATTATAAAATATCTGCAGAAAATAAATGTTCTCAAGTAAAATAGATTGGAAAAACACAATCATCAAAAATGAAAATAAAATTAATAATTGTGGTAGTAAAATAATTGTGGTTGGCAGATCCATGTCCAATTTTATAAATTAAATTAAATTAAATTAAATTAAATTAAATTAAATTAAATTAAATTAAATTAAATTAAATTAAATTAAATTAAATTGAATTGAATTGAATTGAATTGAATTGAATTGAATTGAAATTCTGTTTTTATAACTGACTGTGTGTTAGATCAACTAGTGCACTAAAATGTAAAAGACCTCATCGTTTCAGTACAAAAACACCACTGCTTTATTTCCATCCTCAATCCCACTGCTCTTTGACAATCTGTTTAATCTAAACAACCGGATGCCAGGTGTCTACACTGGCAAAGCAGGGTTTAGTGCTCGCATATTTAATTCCCAAATAAGAGCGAGTCAGAAGCAATAGTTGGGTGGCGAATGTACAGGATCCCTTTCTATAGCTGGATAAATCTCCTAAGAAAAGGCTGAACGTGTGTCACAGCCTGACATGGGATCAGAGCGGATGTGACAGCACAAATGAACTCTTCCCAGCACACACCTGGTCAAAGCATACCAAATATTACTCATGAATCCCGGCACATATGTAAGACATATGCCGCCGTCTATCCTTTCCTCGCATCTTGTGACATTTAGCCGATTTACACAAAGTCACGTGTACCTCACTGCAGTGCAGATATGAAAGAACATCTCCGTCTAGCATGCGGATTTGAGTGTGACAATTTTCTCGTCTAAGAACCATGTTATTGAGAGTGGATTGTTGGTGCTTCATGCTGTTAATGATTGCCTCCCTTTTGTCTGTGTGATGTTCCCCCTACAGTTTAATTAGAGGCGAATAACTAAACTAGACAGGATTCCCTCAGGATTGCCATTTGACCAGCATCCAGCCATGTTAAAACTTTATGGTCTTGAGAAAATAATTCAGACGGCACAACACGATGGCAAGAAGAGGGTGTGAGCATATGTTTGCAGCTATAATAACAAACCGTTATGGCTGTCGAGAGAGACGCGGCCTGCTTTGTACACACCTTAATGGCATTCTAGGGACAGACTTAGTGTCTGGGCGAGGCGGTATATATTACTCCTCTGACGGCGCGCATTGCTCATTTGTGAGCCGTTTTTTAACCAAAGCAAATTAATGACCGCAAACGACACCTGTTGTAGTGAAGCATTAGGAATTAATAGCAAAGAGGGGGGCTTGTCATTGAAAAGAGCGCCTTGACAGCACTTTCCAAATATTGTTTAGTCAGTGAAACGCGGGTCTGAAAGTGATATGAATTCCCTGAACCTCCATTAAGATGAATCTATGGGCCACACGGTGACCGGAGACAGGCTCTTTAAAGCATTTGACCGGAGTGAAAACACAATGTACCCTTCAGCAAAGTTAAACGGAGAAACTTCAACGTCTAATACGATTATGATATGTCGGTATGGGAAAGGAAAACGCAGATAAATGTAAACTCTAGTTTACATAAAGGAATATTATGGATTATTTTCAACATCTATAAAGCAATTATAATTTTTGCCTTCACAAAACTGCACTCAATGTATAACTGAACAAAATCACAGATTATTTTAGAATCTGAAATGATATTTATATTGTTATGTTATATTTATAGCTCTAAAATGATTAATTGCGATTAATCACATCCAAAATGCATGTATACATTCATCAAAATATGTTATATGTATTTATTAAATATAACATCAAATATAAGAAAATAAATATTAAATGCATTTACATGTAAATACTTTCAAAATATATACTATATGTGTGTCTTTTAATATATACATAATAAATAAACAGTACAAACACATTATGTAAAGAAAAACCTTTATTTTGGATGATTAACACGATTAAGCATTAATTATACTATATTAAATTATATTCTGATATATTGTTACAATTTAAAATGACTATTTCTGTGATCACACGATCCTTCAGAAATCATTTTAACATGCTGATTTTTATAATTTATTATTTTAAACTGTTTAAACTATTACATGATGTGTTTCAGGATTTTTTTTGATGAAAAGAAAGTTCAAAAGAACAGCTTTACTGTCCCTTTGGATCAATGTAATGCATCCTTGCTTAAAAACATTTACTGTATTTATAAACATATTAAATCTTACCGACCCCAAACTCTTGAGCTGTAGTGTATGCAATTATCAAATAAACTAACATAACTGCATGGCAGCCTTGTTGAAATAATACCTACAGGCTGAAGGTCCCACACAGACCTGTACTCACAACCCCTGCCCTGATTCAGACAGAGAGAGATTTGTGGCTCCTTGTGTGACCTTCCCACAATCCTCTGGCCTGTCTCTAATTAGGCGATGCATCCGATCATCATTAACAGCTCTCAGATAATGAATCACTCACCCCTCTCTCTCTTAATTCGCTGTAACCAACCGGCTAATGGCTGTCAACGCTGACTGATCACACTGATTGTGGTGATTTCTAATTGCAACAAAACAATTTAAAAGCACTCCGATTATTTATGTTGGTGCCCACAAACTGGAAATAAGTAGGACCTTGTTCACATTAGTTATGTTCAGAATACCATACCACCTACTGGTTTTTAAAGAACTTAGTATGTAGTATGCAAGTTTTCTGTCGATACAAACAATACTGCTGTATCTCACAACAATGGACTCAACTTGACATTCCATTCCAACAATCAATACCAGCCTTAAACATAGTTTGCACAAAATGTGATATTTGCACACAAGATAAGATTAAAATGCCACATGAGTCTGCATACTACTTTGTTAAACATTCGCAAACAAGTAGTTCACAGTACATATCTTTCTGTAGTATGTAGCAAGCAGTACACTACTATTACAAGTATACTAAAAATATGAAGTGAAATAGCCCATTAAACAAACATGAATACTATAACGTGACCTCACTTTTCCCTTTCTTTCTTTTATAAAAATGACTTTCTAAACTTTCCTTTATATGGCTTGAGTTAACATTAGTTTCCTAGTTTAAATTCAAACTAACGATGAAAAATACTTCTATTTTTATGTTGTTACTCGTTTAATATCTACCAATACATTATTAAAATCTAAATCTGTTACAACTGCATTTATATTAACCAATGTTAACAAATATGAATATTTATTTAAAAATGAGACGATAACAATTTAATGAAACAAATGCATTGCTCAATAGGAATTTAAGAGTTGGCATTTGAATTATTTCATTGTATTCACAATCAAGTGTTATCCTTTTTTTGATTTTTACAAAATATGAAGTTGTTTTCAGCACATATTTAAACTTTTCTGTGTTCAAAATTGACAAGATTAGAGTGTATAGAGCGTATACGTTTTTGGCTTGTCCTGAATCACTACGGCACACCTATAATAAGTGTTTATATTCTGACTATTTAGATAGGTACCGCTGCAGAGTACTCCAGTACCTGTGTGATTCGTGATAGACATAAACAGAGAGAAGTAGCTCCGGGTACAATGTTCTTCTGCAAGACACGCGCAGTTCTGTTTATTAACTGCTACAGTGACAAAAGTTACAGACGCAATTTTGTGCAAAATCAATTAAAAGTAATAGTAAAAGTAGTATGTTAGTATGCTGTTCCGAACGAGAAGCTAAAGGAGAGAGGAAAAGACTGAAGAGAGAGCAATAGAGAAAAATATTAGGCGACTGAGAGAGGCCCTGGCGTTTTCCTGTTTTCTGCAGATGAAGCAGAAGAGATTACGGAGGAGAGGAGAAAGGGAGATTGCGCCCTGGCGATGCTGACGCTCCCGGGGGAAATCCAGCCGAGATCCCACTGTTCCTAAAGCTGCTGTTGTCGCACACGCCAGGCAGAAACACACACACGCGCGCCTCGTTGTTCCCGCCAGGCCTCGCTCTCAGGGCCAGGCACACAAACACGCCACCTAATTGGAGTGCAATTACCCAATCACAATTGACAATTAAACAATGAGAAATTGGTCTCCCGAATAACTATGTCTGCAATTACACATTAAGTGTGAAGTATAAATTGAGTCTAGCGCATTGCCTCCGAAGCATAATTGTATTTGTGTGTGTGTGTTTGTGCGACCTATCAAACGTCTCACGTTCATTTACGGACAGAAAATTCTCATTCGCATGGTGTCCCCTCCCCGCTTCCTCCCTGAAAGGAATGTCTCACTGAAGAGCCTTTCCTGGAGCCGTTTCTTATGGAAATCTGTGGCGCTCCTCCGCCCCTGTTTGTTTATTTTGCTGATCGAGCAGAGCGTGGCCGTGGGCTACCAGAGAGGAACTGAGAGCCGCAGACAGATGGAACCATTCAGGCTGTGGATACGGGCCGCTAACGGGTGTCACGTTCGACTTTACCTTGGGGCTGCCGTGATGACTGTGAGTTTCGTCCCTCTCGCTGGACAGGATGTGGGTTTTGATGGCGTCCAGCGTGCGTAGCATCCAGTTGTGCTGACGGCGAATCTGTCTCTGCAGCTCCTGCCACTGTTGGGAGATCATGTGGAGCATGTCCCGCAGTCCTGTGTGCACAGAAACACACATGCTAACACTAACTCACACACTAGACATGCAGTGACGTAGTGCTTAATGTTCTGTAATATAAAAACCTGAACAAGTGGTCTGGTCCTGTAACAAAATGTACTATTACTTCATTTAAGCATTAGCTAAATACAAAGACATCTTATTAATCAATACAAACGGCAAAAATATAATATGGTTCCAGTAGCCATAAAAACGTTAAATTCTACTATGTAACTTTGTAATATTGTAGTTTTGAATCTGTGTTACACATATATTTAGATTTTTGCTGTCAAACAATTAATATGCAAAAAGTTTGCGTAATATATTTGTGTGTTCTGTGTATATTTATTATGTATATATAAATACACATGCATACAGTATATATTTTGAAAATATTTACATGTTTATACAGTAGTTACATTGACAATGCATTATAACAAAATCAATCTTGTCTGAAATATATACAGTACATGCATGTACGTGTATCTATAAATACACATGATAAATATACATGGTACACATGGTAAACAAAAACTTTTTTTTGGATGTGAATAATTGCAATTAATAATTTGGCAGTACATATATATATACATATATACATATATATATATATATATATATATATATATAATGTTTATTCATATAATTATTTTATGTATATAGTGTAGCTTAAAGTTAAACTAAAAGTGAAACTACGATAAAATAACTAATAAAAAGTGTTTAGATTTATTAAAAAACAATTAAATAAACTGAATTTGAAATGAAATGGAAATAAAAATAAAACAAAAATATAACACAATATATAAACAATTAATAATAACACATAAATGATACTAAAATTAAACTGTGTAATATTATAAATGTAGTTATATTATGAAAGAAAAAAGGCCTGTTCCTTGAATAAAATACACTAGTTACTTTAAGTGTCAGCTAAAAACAACTGAAAACTATGAATTAATACAAAAAGCACTAAAACAGACAAAACATCAGTAATATATAGCATGCAACTGCAATACAGATCCTCACTATATAATGTGTACATTATGCATATTCGCATATTCATCCCATTTGTTCTTGAATGATAAGTTGTACGTATATTGTATGCAAGGACTATTTTCATGGCGTTTTTTTGCAAACTATACCAGTTGGCAAAAGAATTGCTTATTCTGCTCAACGTTATCATTCATAAACTGAAAAAAGTATTAACCATTTACATACATGAATCAAACTCTTTAAATAATTTTACTAATCCCTGCAGTGACCATGATTAAAATAACTTAAAATCACTTACAATTAATAAAATGACTATTTTTATGCTTTAACAATTTACAAAAAATTAATTTCACCAGTGACTGTTGGTGTCTACACAGCGCATCCAACTCATATTTTGAAAGAGCAAGAAAATCCTGTTTCCACTTTAATTTGTGTTTCGTAATTAGAAGCGGATCTTCGAGCAACATCCCACCTCGACCATCACTGTCCCGTATCTTAGCAACTCAGCAGCCAGCATCACTCCACAGGTACGATCACAGAACGCCATGGGCTGCGACGAGAGGATCCTGATCCAGGCACAATGCGGGGTCACACTCCAGAAGCCCCACTTCCGCCTCGACCGTATTTATCTTAATTTATGCTTTTTAATTACTTTCAACAAATAGGATTTGCAGACGGAGATGCTGATTGTGGTCGCTCGAGACGCAGCGGACACCTGATGGGTTTGGAATATAGAAGCATCCCATAATACTGAGGGATTAACCGAACGCTCGAGTCCTCATCAGATGCGAAAACACACTCGCGGTCCGGCTCGGGTCACCGCCATCAAGTAGCGAGAAAATCAAACGCCTTGTTTTTTTCTCCCCATCTGTTGATTAGCCAGCGTAGAGGAAGATATTATCATTTAACTCGTTCAATATTTTATTTTTTACCAGAGGTTGGTTTTAATGATTTAGATGATGGTGGTGATTATGATAATGCCATGAGCATTATTATTAGTGATGTGTTTGAGTTTAAGAGGGAAAGAAGAAAGCCAAATGCGTCTGTTGGATCATTAAGGGTGAGTCGTGATAAATGGTTAAATCACAGCACATTAAAGGCTCATTAAAAACAACTGTAGGGGGATGTGTATGTGTGGGACGGGCCGGCTGGACGGCAGGAACATCTCACTGTAGGGTTTAAGTGGGTGTTCTGCCCATTGGCTGACATTAGCGAGGTGCATATATGCCTGGAACAGCTGCTTTATAGAACTGTATAATGTGTAGTATATACTATTATTTGAAATGGCGTCTGAAAATGTGCATTAAGCTTAAGTGTGTTACACTGAAGACACTACTTTACACATATTTCATTGAATAGCATCCAAATATTATTTCAAAAGCAGCTATTTTTCATTTTTCAAAGCCAATTTGAGGTGAAAACCATCAAAAAGATTTTTACTAGTTATGACCTGCTGGGCTGCCAAAAGTTAAGAAAGGTATACTACTGTTCAAAAGTTTGGGGTTAATTTATTTTTTATTGTATTTATGAAGGACACATTAAATTGATCAAAAGTGACAGTAAAGACATTTATAAAGACTTTTATGTCATATAAATGCTATTTATTTTTTGTTTTTACATTCATGAAGAACATTAAAGGGGATAAAATAATGGTTTTCACAAAAAATATGAAGCAGCAGAATTGTTTTCAATTTTCAATAATAATGAGAAATAGTATTGTTTTTATTTACTAAAGACACACAGTGAAGAATTAGCACTGAAAAGGCGCCTAACCTAACTGAATATGCATTTGTAGGAGTTTTCCTTCATGAAACACGATTTACTAACATTTGCGCTCGTCAAATGACTGATATTTGCGTCATTATTTAATAAAAAAGGCTTGTCTTAAACTATTTTGCGCTGGAAATTGTTGTTGCTGGGAGGATACACCACAGAGAACTCATGGTAGGAGGAGAATTTTTCGCACACATATTAATTCATTTGCCATGCCAGAACATTATCCATACATATTGTTATGTGCTTTTGGAAATACAACAGAACTTGGTACTTGACCTAAATATATTTTTGACATTCGGTGGCTTCTTTATTTCTGAATATGCACTTTTTTTTGCGCTATGCTTTGTATATTGCGTTAGCCAATATGTAGATGAGATGTTCATCTGAGGTCTTTTATTTCTCCATCGTGAAGTCATCAAGACTGCACTTTAAAAATAACATACTGTCCATAAACTTCTGAACATTACTCGACTCAAACTGCATGATATGTTATAAAAAAGTGCAGAATATGTTCTTTTTCAAATCAAATAATGTCCACTATTGACTGTACTTAACACATATTCCTGGCCCAAATGACCCATAAGTGGACATTACTTTAAAGGGGGAAAAAGTATAGAAGTGGCCCCTTTAAGAAGCTCCCTGTGGACGGTTGGGTTATAGTAAAGGTGTGAGCATGTATGTTTGTGTTTGTATAGTTGGCAGGGAGTAGTCGTCACGCTGCGACACCACAGGACAGGGCTGTCGGGGCATTATAAAGAAGCGCTCCTGCCTCTGAGAGCCATCTGCATATTTAATGGTAGCCGGCTTTACCCAGCGGAGACGAGACATACCAGCAGGGAGGTCAGCTGAGTGGATTTGTGCATTTGCCGAGCACTCGGCAAGACTCTTCAGCTGAATAATCACAGATATTGTAGAGGAACGAGTGTCTGCAATGGCCTCTGACTCCTCAACCTGCTGTTCTTAATTCCTGCTCTCTTCATATACGGCTTTGGAAGCGCTTGGCCGGGCCGCCAGCACCTGTCTCTCCGCTTTATCCCAGAACTCAATTCAGCAGGCCGCGCGCCATTTGTAATGTATGTGAAAAGGCGTGCGCTCGGCGCTTCAGAAGCGGTTACTTGAGGATTTATAAATTCTGAAGGTCACTATGTTAATACAAACATTAATAATAAATGTGTGGCTCTGCAGAACCGTACCTGATTTGTGGGAGGTGATGAGTTCCAGGAGCTGCCGTCCCTCCTCCAGGAGACTGTCTTTCAGAGCGCCGTGACTCTCCACGTTGAGTTTGAAACTCTACACACACAGAACACAAAAATGACATGTCAGTGCAAGGGAATAATCTTTTTTTTCTCCTCCTTCATACTTTCGGTCCTCTTCAGATTTCCCTCTTATCTTCCATTAGAACATCTTCACACACAAATGCATAGAAAAAAAGACATTGCTCATCTGTCAGGAGGGCTGTATTGTTCAAGGGTTGCTCTTATAATGCTTAAAAGATTTAATGGGTAAAAAAAAGGTTACATTTACTACAAATTTAAAAGAAAAAAATATATGTATTTTGCATAAAAGAAGTTAAATCCGATTTAAGGAGAATATTAATGTTTCATGAAAACTATCCTCAGAATCAGCTCTTTTAGCTGTAAACACTAAAATATTCAGTGAAATAAGAATTAAAAAATGTAAGGAGTAAACAATAGTGAGAAAAGACAAGAAAAAAGTATAATTTTAGACTGTAGATTATAGATTTTTTTCTGCAAAACACTAAAATATATTAATTTTACTGTAATACACAGGGAATATGTGGAAATCAACATAAAAACACCACTTTTTAAAGAAATTGCAAAGGAGCATATGAATAATACACATTTTATTGCCCATTGCAACTCATAATAAACATATGAGTTTAACGTGCTTCTTATTTTTATTTAATTTAAGAATCAACTTCCTCCTTGAATTTGCTTGGATAAATAAAAGATGAAAGCAAATAAATGGTTATGCGTTCACATACAGAAATACTACAGAGCTATAAAATGAATGCTGATTGCAGCTCAGATCATTTGATCATTATGAAATGTGAAGTACAGAAATATTTTAGTTCGAACTGATCTGGTCACAATTCAATATTATTGTTTAGAAACTGGAACTTCATTTGCTGATATTGTTGAGATCTCTTTAGGAAACTTGAGCAAACTCTCAATATGCTCTCGAATTAATCTTAATGCAGCCAAGAAAAACGAGACACATTAAATCAGTTTTAATGAATATTTGATTGCTCACGGGTTGCTGTAAGAGAGATTTCTGAAGGATCATGTGACACTGAAGGCTGGAGTAATGATGCTGAATATATGACATTTTAAATATATATTAAAATAGAAAATCACAATATTACTGTATTTTACTGTAATAAATGTGAATAGCAGCTCAGATCACTTGATCATGATTGAAATTGGTGAGTTCATATTGTTCTGATCATGTTATGAGAAAACTTGAGAAAAAGTCTCAATTTGATTTCCAATTAATCTCAATTGAGATATTAAGGACATCTCATGTGTCCTTCCAATAGGACTCCTAACGGGTCACGTGAAATCAGCTTTCTTGAACTCGTCGTCCGGTTTCATCCCACTGAAACAAACACTCATAAGTCACATTAAGTGCTTCAGCGAGAATGTATATAATCTCCCTGCGCTGTCGACACGCAACCTTTAAACACCCTTCACACACTCCTTGATCTCAAACGAGCATTATTCATACATCCTCAGAGGAATGAAGCCCATCTCTCTGTATTTGTCCGAGTCTATCCTGCCATCCGCGCCGCTGAATTATTAACAAACGACAGCCGTCCCTCTAATTCATCATCCGCGGCATAAACTAATATTCAAATGACGTTATAAAACTGAAGCCGTTTCTCCCACACTGGCGCCCTCCAGAAAATGACCTCGGGACTGAGCAAACGCGCACCCGTCTTTCTATTTCTGTCTTAAACCCACAATTCAGTGTCTCAAAGGATCCATCAGTCGGGTGCTTTCCAACTCTCAGTCATGTGTACGTCTCCCAACAGGCTGCCCATTTACTCTGATGTCTCTATTTCACCTTTTTTTTCCTCTCTCGAAACCCCCACCAAACACTGTTTTTCTTGCCCTCCAGTGGGTGCGGATGGGAGAAAGGAAAAAAAACTTTCATGTTGATTGGTTTTGATAATACCCACCACTCTCGAACGGAGGGCTCTCCAATTGCTAAGTGTAATCAAAGAGTGGAGAGCATTATCCTGCGTCCGCGAGGAAAGGGGGGGCAGCAAAGGATGTGCTTTTGAAGATGTGCGGAGGTTGACGGGTGGGAACGAGGGGGGCGGTGGGCCGCGCTCCCACAGGGGGCCCGCGCTTGAGGAGCCTAGAGCCATCCTCACCTTCGATTCTCATCTCCTCAGATCTCCCTCTGCCCTGTTTCACACCATTACCGACCGTTTTGATCTGACCAGCGGCATGGAGGGCAGCGGGAGCCGCCGCAGCCCGTTTTCACCTTCAGCTGTCTGACGGGCTGCCTGTCTGTCTAACAGCAAACCTGACAGAAAGATGCATCAACGATCTGTAAAGAGTTTCCAATCCATCCCAAATGTCTGTTCATACACACGGTCTAACATGCTACTCGTACTAATGTTGCATTACGTACTGTATACTCTCAGTGCGGTTATGTGTATGAACGGAATGGAAATGATGACTGTGTACAACAACATAGCGTGTAGAATAACGCACACCACGACTCGATTGATGCTGTGCATGCATGCAGTGTGCAACGCAGCTCTAAGTGAATGAAAACATCCTGTATAAAGTTATTATCTCTCAAAAGAAAGAGTCGACTCTGAATCATTAAAACAAGTTTTTTTTTTTTTAATGAATCGTAAGCTGCTTCATGTTGACGTTTATTTATTGCTGCTCACTTGTTGCTGTTTTGGGAGCATTAAAAATAGCTGTTTCCCAGGTAACGGCTGTACAAAAAGCACCACTTTGCTCACAAACGCTGGTTTTAATGAAATCGACCAATCACTGCAAATTAGTTTCATGCGAAACAAAACTAAACAAAATTGTGAAATGTTGTCTTGTCAACTAAACTAAAATAAATTAAGCTTAAATTAAAAAAAAAACTAATTTAAAGTTAAGTTTTTTTTCCAACTATAATATCTCTTTCTGAACAAACAAAAATATTATCTTGCACCGTTGTGCCATTTTGCATATATATCTATAAATATCTTTGCAGTCAGACAAAATAATGATATTTCACTCTGGAAATGTAAGGTCAAAAAGAGTCCACTGCATTATAGGATACATTATGGGATATAGTATTCGATGCAGTGCGCTCAGGTTGTGTACTGCACATTTTGGCAAATGTAAGCAGGTCTCTCGGGCATTCAGTGCATCCAGAAAATGCATACAACTATACACACCTAATCCTGTAGTAGTATGTAACCAAACATACGCTTACAAATATTGACTGCTGCACATCAACAACATATGCAATGCATACTGCTAACCATGTAAGCTCTAACATATGATATAATAGGACAATGTAATTTATTAAAATGGAACAGTTTATTGAACCTTTAGACAAAAGAAAGTGTTTTGTTGAATATCATAGTGTACCACGTTTGAATATCATATATATCAGGTTTTTATGGTTCATATGATACAAAAACAGTTTATTGAACCTTTAGACAAAATCTTTTTGTTTTGTATCATATTGTATCATGTTTAAGGTTTTTATTGCTCATATGATACAGGAGAATACTGCACTCTTATTACTGAAAAAAAAAAAAAAACTCAAAATTATGCAATTTTGTTCCTAATTTTACCAAAAATGGCCAAAAAGTGTGATATAATTATTGTACTGTAAATTAATAAGACCATCATGACAATATAACAGACTACTTACATGAAATGCATCCAAAATCATTCTGCATCTCCCAGTAATATATGTTAGATGATGTTTAAATGCTTAGTTTTATGATCAAAGCATTGCAGTGTGGGCATGTAATGCAATGCAATACAACGATGATGAACAAATAAAAAGTCTTACGTATCACATCTGATACTCATATTTAAACATGATTTATTTTTAAAAATGTATGCATAATCAAATAATCCTGCTGCTTCAGTCCAGTAACCTTTCATCTTGAAATATCAAAATCAGTAAAACCTTCTCAGCCTAAAGACACATGAACCACAGACTGAAGGAAGACGTGGCTCAGAAAACAGAAACTCAAATCAGACGACATGTAGTACATTCGCTAAAAAAATTTTTAAGTGAATATTTTTATCATGTGTTTAATTTAGAAGCCTTAATTTGCATATCAAATACGATACAGTAGTTTTTATCGGGTTAAGTAGGCAGCCTGATTTTTAAAACAACATCAAAAAGCACTAATCATGTACAAGCAAACCACCCATAAGTTTAAGAAAGCATAGAAATGGTCGTCACATACTAAATGGATAGTCTGGTGTCTGAAACTGTCTGAGAGCAGAGCGAGAGGGCCGAGACTCTCTCTCTCTCAACTTTGTGCCGTCAGAAAGCGAGAGCTGGACGAGACGGGTGATGGATCAGCAGGTGAGAGAATTTATCACTCATGACAGACACGAGAGAAAGTGAGGAGAGCTTATTTATGAGTTCGGATACAGGCTGAAATTGATATCCTTTACAGAGCTAAACGTCTTTAAAATGAGTAAACAAACCGAAAGGGGAAAAAACGCAGAATAAATAGATATCCATCACTGATTTATGCTACAACGAAATGCTCTAGTAATAGGGTGTAATATCAATTTTTGGTGCACATGGCAAGGACACTCATATACTGTATTCCACCGCATAAAGAGCAAGCTGTAATAATCCCATCAACTACAACTGAGGCGATATCAATATCACATAATCTTATTAAGAGACTCTTTATATCAATTCGTGCAGCTCTGATTCAGGGTTCGGCATAAGGAATAAGGCAATGCACGTCATGTTTTATTAAACGAGGATGTACAAACACCTCTAAAACAACACAAAAACATGTCAAGGTGTGGAAAACACCCTTACATCCATTTCATCATCACCTTTACCTTTAAAACCCAGACTCAAAGAGAAAATCCAATGAAACCTAACAGCGAACGTGCAAAGCCCAAATCTGCATTTTAAGTTGATTCCTAAAGCATGTTTTGTTTGCCTTTACGCTACAAATGTGTGTTACATCTTCACATGGGAGGTGATACGTGCTTTGTTCTGCTAGCTCTTGACGTGTGTTTGTGTGCGAGCAGACTGCCGCCCCGCTCTGGCTCGGATCAGACGTGAGGGCAGACAGGTTATCGCTTACTTGACATCAATAGATGTGCCACAGCAACCAGTGGACCACGAACCTCCCCCTGTCCTAATCCCCAAATCAGAGACAGAGAGAAGGGAGCGGGGAGGTGTCTGGAGACAGATTGGGGTTTGTGGTGTGCAGGTTTGAAGGAATTTGTGGATTCTGGGGTGAGGAGACAGGAGGACGGCCTGTCAGTCTCTCCTGGATCATGAGTGCTGTGCTTGTTTAATAAAGGGACAGCTCAGCCAAAAAATAAATTCTGTCATCATTTACTCGCACTCGTTTCATTCCAAACCTTTCTTTCTTCAATATGAAAATCACAAAGATACGTTTTGATTTAATTTTAATTTATTGGTTCATGAAGGGGTCCAATACAGTAAGTAAACACATACAATAAATATTTATTTGCATATATTTATATTGTTATATTTTATATTAAATATAAATATATTTTTGTCATATAAACATAACCTGTTTTTCATCCATGTGTCCATAGAATACAAATTTACTCTTCAAATTTCAAACTAAAATGCAATTATCAATGAAAGTTATTAAAATTAAGTTACTAATTGATTTCAAGGCATTTATTTAAAAGCGATACTGGTTCACAAATCACATGTAATCTGCACTAGTATAGTATGTTGAAAGAAGCATGCTGAAGATGGCCAGACGGTAACCATTTTGGTGAATTTAGAAAAATGTTTTTTTGGGGGGCTGGGAAGCCAATGTCAGGACATGTCCCTAGTGAAATAAACAGCTTTAAAAAGCCTAAGGTGTGTTTGCTGGCTGCCAAGCTGGTAGTTTGATGGTTTGAAGGGGTTTCTGAGCACACGAGTCAGTGGGTCAGACTGGAAAACAAGCTAAAATATCTTAAACAAGCAAATGCAAGATCAGCAAACAACCTTGAGCTGCTTCGGTGAGGTTGACATTCAGTTTAGTTTTTGTCAGATGGAGAAATAACAACTGCTAAAGTCTTTTTCTGAAAGAGTTTACATTTAAAAATAGAGTAACTTACTATGTTTCAGTAGTTTTGTAAACGTGCCAGCATGTAAATGACAATGAAATAATAGTCATGGCCACAAAACTCCAATTAACCTTTTTAAACACAACGCACTCAAATGTGAAAGACTGTGGTTTATGTACTAACGGACATATATAAAGAATGCCTTTAATGTTTGTGTGTAAGTTGGAAAGCAGGAGCACAACTCACTATCTGTGTGACTGGGGGCCCTTGTTTCTGTGTCTCATTTGCCAATGGAGGCCGGCTTGTGTGTGTGTGTGTGTGTGTGTGTGTGTCGTTAATGTGATTCAGAGACCTGGATCCGCCACCCAGTGCAATCAATAGTTGTTTCATTTCACAATCTCTCAATGCCTTATAAAGAAAGCCCACTCCTTTTCTCTTTCTCTCCTTCTCTTCCTACCCTGCAAAAGCCAACCTCCTCCTTATGGCTCTCCCGTGGGTACCGGAAAGATCCGTGCTCACAGACACACACATATATGCGCACGGACACAAACACAAACACACACACGCACGCTCCCCAGCTGCCAGCTGGACTTAATGCCCAGACATTAAACCTGTGAGCACATCCTGAGAGCCCCGAATGCTGGATGAGAGACAGCGAGTGTGTGACCCCGCTCTCTGAATCAATAAAAATGAGTGAAGCCCCTCACTATAAAACACAATGTGATTTTCCTCCTGCAGTACAGGCGACCGGTCACACAGACAGATGGATAAACAAACACGTCTCGCTGGTGCACGAGGTAAACATGATACGCTTCTGATACGGGTTAGCAAGGGTTTCACACTCCCATTGGAAGGACATCTCATCTTTTTAATATCAATTAGTTTTCTAGACAGCAATGAGATTTCACAAAGGACAAATTGAGGACTTGCTCATGTCTTCTACTACTCCGATGCTTCTCTTAAAAAGGTCAATATAATATCAACATTTATTTATATATCAATAAATTCTACAAGTTTATAAATTAATAAATGCACATTCACCATTTACTTTTCATGATGTATAAATATGTTAAATTATGCATGTTTCTAAAAAAATACATGTCTATTTAAAATAATTGTTGATAATATTAAATATGATCCTATGTATTAATCATGAACTAACTACCTAACATATAATTTACTGT
>JAUMHR010000072.1:1996215-2007905 GCA_032361145.1 Enteromius fasciolatus | reverse complement strand
TAAAATAATTGTTGATAATATTAAATATGATCCTATGTATTAATCATGAACTAACTACCTAACATATAATTTACTGTAAATTATTTATTTAAATATGATAAGACACCATATATGAAAATGTTAAATAATGCACATTTATAAATAAATTAATGTACGTTTATAATTTACATTTAAAAAATATAGTAATGCATATACTCATGACAATATATTTTGGAATAGAGGAAATGATAAACTAATTATTTAAATATTATATATTACAGTGTATGAATATGTTAAATTATGTGTGCATATTTATAATTTCCTTTTATTAATATGAAATGAAAATATATATCTTATATACACACACACACACAGTAATTTATCAAAAACTTACAGTAAATTATAAAAGACCTATTTATTACTGTAAATTATACATTTCTGTGTTAATACTTTTTTATAAAAGCAAATGCACATAAATGTATTATTCATGCATTTCAAGACCAAATCATCTGAGCAGCTATCTGCTTGAATTTTATACATCTAAATCTTTTTGAGCATAAACAACCAACTCATCTGCACCCATTTTGATTCCTTCTTTATAAGAAATGTCAGAGACAAAGGTGATGCTTAAATTAAACATGACTGAGAGACATGATGAAACTATGAAAGAGCAAAAAACCTCCTTTAAGATTGTAACAAAGCAAAGCAGTATGAACACTAGGGGAAACACTTCTGACCATGTGCTGCTCATTTGTCAACTTATGTGAGTTTTTACACTCTGAAGGATATCGACGGATAGACGATTACTCACAAGGTGTGTTTCCAGGTAGAGTTTTAAGCTGTCGATATCAGCTCTGGGTGGCGTCCAGTTGTCTGTGGTCTCTAGAGCGTCTCTCAGCCAGCAGATGAACTCATCCAGTTTGCTGACAAAACCCTGCAAGAACAAACACACAGACGCATCAACGCGGTCAGCAAATGTGAATTCTTCGACATCAAAAGTCTCTAAACATAAAAACATAAAAAAAAAAAAACGCCATGTGTTACACCACAACACAACAAACAGGGCCTTCAACAAATAATCAAGTGTGTTGATAAGGTTTGATAAACTGATCAAAGTTTCGAAGCGAGGGCTTGCATTTGTCAAAAGCACACAATGCTTAAGGGAATGTCACACAGAAGCTGCTCTTGATGTGCCTCAGTGGCTTTTTCAGTGAGAAGAGATTCAATGAGCTCGGTGTGTACATACTGCCATCTGCTGGACCAAAGAAGCAGCTGCTTCTAAAACAAATACTGGAGCAACAGCGCCACAAAAACATTAAAGCTATGTCATTACAAAGCTGTCTTTCATCCATACACCAAAATGGAAATCTTGCAGTACATCCAAAGTGCCCTGTTCCAAATGACAAATACAGATGGAGTGTTTTATACCTCGAAAAGGACAAAACAACATATAAAGGAGTCTATATGAGTATTTGTAGCTATCTATCAAGTCTTCTGAATACACATGATAGCTTTGTGTGAGGAGCTGGCCAACACTGAAGTTGAAAAATTATATTTTTATGGTACTATTGTGTTGTTTTTGGTGCTCAGCTGCACTGGTTTGAGCCCATCCTTCTGCACATGGAAGGAAAAAGTATGAAAGGAAGGTGATTTAATGATGACATTTTCAGGTGAACGGTTCCTTCAAGTCTGTGGTTAACCAGAAGGCGAACGTGGAGGATCTGAGCTCTAATTAGAGTGACAAATACGCCAGTCTTCTGATGCCATACGCCCAAACGGATCAAATACCATTTCATAGAGTCTCTAATGAACCATCTGAATGTAATATGAGAACATCTCACCCTTTCTCCAAGGCAGCTCCTCCTGCTCATTATCTAACATTGGTGAAAATCAAAGATATTGATACAAATGACCTCTCCGCAGACGCCGGCTAAAAATCCCATAATTTATCGACTGTTTGGCCTTCACCGGCAGACAAGCTTTGAAGTGGGTGAGACTGGCTCTGCTTTCAAAGCTTAACCCTGGAGAGGAATCAGAGCTACCGTTTCAGATGTCAGAATAAAGCCTGAATGCATCTCCTATGTGTTGAATGCATCAACTGGACCTGGTTTTGTTTGGCCGACTGTCTTGGTCAAGCTGGCCAGAGCCGGCAGACCGCTTTTATGTTGAAAGAAAGCCCTGAAACTATCGCACATCTCTCCAGCTCCGCTGCAATATGGTACATCATCATATAGACCAGAGGAATTCTGCGAGATTGTGGCAGTCGATGGAGATCAATAGATACTGCCGCTAAATTATTCCCCTGGCAGGGACGGCGTGCGATTCGCTCTCATCTTGTGCACTGATAAAGCTCTCAGAGCAGATGAATATGTAGCCGCTGGTCACGGCATTAACTGAGCTTGTCACCAGACCTGTTTGTGAGTGTATTACAGAGGGAGGAAGAGAAAATGAGACGCGACTCCATGCCCCAGAGAAAGAAAAAGAAAGAGACAGACAGACAGAGAGTGAGTGAGAGAGCGCTAATAGGCGAGGGCAGTCTATGACTTGGACAACCTCAGAAAGCAATCATGGCTTTTATAGCCATATTCAAAGAGTAAAAGCAGGACTGTTCTCCCAAAAATGACAATTAGTTGATTTAATCATCTTGATGTTGTATGTCTGCTTTTATCACATCAAGGTGTCAAGTTTAATTGTTCACCTAAAAGTGTGATTTAATTTCAAACCTGCATGCTCAATTTAACATAATTCTTTTTTGGTACTAGCAACAAAAATAAAGACACTAAAACAAATATATGCAAAGAATGTCAGAGTGGGGGGAGGCAGAGGAGAGAGAGAGAGAGAGAAAAAGACAAGGAGAAGGGGAAGACGGGTTGGTGGCGTCACACATGACTAGGCCCCTGAGACGCCCCCAAGAAGAGGCTTCAGCTGCCAGCTGTCTGTTGCCATGAGAATGAAGTCATCTCCAGCGGCTGAATACTAATGTAATCAATCACCTCCTCCTGTGACATGCATCATCTCAGGTGGATGTCGCTGCCTACCTCCACCCGCTCCAGTGAGCTTACTGCACACACACACGCACGCACGCACACACACTGGAATCAAAGGAGGGATTACAGCTGAAAACTTTTGAGAGCATCCTTCTCTTCGCTAGTCATTCACCTCCATCAGATCGGCATGATTGCCATGGATTCTGTTCGTAAGACATGAGGAGTGTTATGAAGGAGCTTTCAAAAGTGCTTCCTGTGCTGTGAGGATTGATCTGCTTGGATGAAACAGAAGACTAAATTTGGAGGTGATAAAATATGCATTAGCGTGAACTGAAAGAGTTCCAATGGACGATATAAGTCATGACACTGGACGAAGCGTGTCTAATGGTATTGATCAATGCTTTTTACATAAAATTAGCCTTTGTGTTTTGAGACCTAATCTGACCAACTAAACTAGCAATAAGTAAAGTCTTATTTTTGATTATTTTATTTTTAATAGCACTCTACGTTTCAGTCTGTTTTAATGTAACTGACCTTTGATCTTAAATAATCAAAAGAGATGACTAGTAAGACTGGTATATGCAACTGACCAAAGAATGAATGCACAAAATATTGTACGCAAACAGTATAAGCAAAGTTACAAATCTAATTCTTAATAAGGTTCTTAATAAGTTCAAATGACAATTCTTTCAAACAGTGCAAGAATGATTTGGCCCAATTTTTTCTGACAATAGTGGCTAATATCAAATGGCCATGTCTTGACTGTAGAAACTAACCTTAAATTGTTAAATAAACGTAATCCGATGCACTCATGATTGACTCATTTTCATAAACACACAGTTATTAATCTATATTAACATAGGTTTACAAAATGGTGTTCGTGGTGTGAATTTGTTTTGACCACCAGAGGGCGATAGTACGCTACTGTGTCTCTAAGGCAGTCAACAAAACCGTAAAACTAATCTCATGGTCAACAGTCTGGAAACAAAAAAATGTGTTATGCTTTATCTTTTTAGAACAAAAAATTTCTTATACTGATAATGATGCTAAACCATATAACATCACAGAATAAAATTACTGCTTACTGCACAGTATACTGCCAACAAAAAAGGTTTATATGCATTATTCCATGATAAACATCTCAAACAACACTATGCCACATTGTCACATTATGCTGACCTCACTAGTCTGTCTCATGATGTAGAGTGTCATTCATTTTGCTCCTTTGACAACCCAATTGTGATGTATCCTATTTTGCTAATGAATAAAATGTAAATACAATTGCATATTTAATGTTGTTTTGATGTGTCAATCTGATCAAATGCGTCAAAAAACTGTTTACTGTTCATTTTGAGATACAAAAAAGTGTATTAGGTCACCTGGGTATTCCCATGCATCCAGAAAATTTGCATAGTGTACATGCTATATCGTTCAGCAATAGCAAGAGTATGATCATATGCTATTCTGTACATAGCCCATAAGAAAGTGAAGAACTAGTCTGGCAAGTTTGGGTTTCCTCAAGCACCCGGGTCCTTTATAAACACGATTGCATGTTCTTAATTACACAGCTAATCATTTAATTACAGACTTGGGACTGAAGAGAGGTTGTCGGGTAGTGCAATCCTGTTAATTAAGCTTTGAATATTAGCAAAAGGCTGAGGTGGCTTGTTAGTTCATTAGTTCATTTAGTTATCAGCTGTTTTTAATATCTGCTTAGTGTAGTGACACATATTAACTGCCGCCTCTATGTGAATGAGGATTAAGGCATACAAATGACTTCCTTAATGATTATATCCCTTTCAAACCAAATAGAAAATGCAGGACTGTGATAATGCAAGTTTAGCCAGTAATAGGGTTAACATTAACACTTATTTAGTTTTGCTGAGTGATATTTAAGGAACAGTCTAATAATTAATCACAATATTTCTGAAATATGTATACTAGCATGATCTGATTTGTCAAAATCAGCAGTATTTAGGGATGTACACCGGACAGAATGTATCTCTCAACATATTTTGCTAAAATGTAAAGAATGTTTGTTAAATGTTTATTACAGACTAATGAATAGTTATTCTAAAAACAGTATGCAGTGTACTGTACATACTGTACAGTGTTCAATACACTGAATAAGGGTCGGTATTAGTATAAAGCCAGCATAGCTGCTGCACAGCATTTAATATACTGCATGTACAACACTGCATACGGTTATGTACGACATTATATAGAGTATATGGAAAAGCATATATACTGTAAGATACTGCACAGTATAGTATACAGTTCATAAAGCACAGAATTAGTATACAGTGTAAAGGCACAGAATATATGGAATAGTATAAAGTACTTTATAATGTACCAAATATAGTATGGTAAAGGTCAATATTCAATATACTGTATAATATACAACAGTATTCTGTTTATAAGCCACAGTACACTGTATATATAAAAATGTATACTGTATACATGCTGTATACAACAGCATTTAGTTACATGTAGCACAGCATATAGTATATATGGAACAGTATAAACCATATACTACATAGTCATGGTTAATTAGTAAGCTAGTATTCTATTTCAACACTACTTAGAAAAGTTAAACAAGAAGCATACATTTCTTACCTCTATCTTCGCCCAGACATCATGGTAGTTCTCTTGGTGCTGAATATCTGCCAGTAGTTGCTGTATCACGGGTGTGCATTGGATCATCATCTTTGGTGCATTGGGCCGAGCAGGCGATATATTTCTACCCCTGGACTCTGGTGTACTTCGTGCCCCTTCGTCCTCAGACATCAGGTCACTGAGTGGGCCAGACTCAATGCTGTCATCTAGAGAAGGTGCCACATCGCTCGAGGAGGTAGGTGAAAAGCGGCCGGCTCGGGAGGGCTTCTTATAGGGGTGCAGCAAAAGGAAATCATTGCTCTCCCAATCAGGGTTCACCTCAGTGAGGTCCCAGTCATCCACGTCCTGGATGGACTCTTGCAGGCCTCTTTGCGGTAAAGACTGAGCGAGGCTTTCCAGCTTCATGGCCAGCATCTCTGTCTTTTTTAGCTGAGCGGGAAGTGCAAGGAACTCATCCGAGCCATACCAGTGCTCTTTGGGGCTCCCTGATGTGTTGGAGATGCACAGAGCATTCTGATTCACGATCCAGAGAGAGCCTGAGGTGGGAGCTTGATCGTCTGGGCTGGATGACATTTCCCGCTGGTCAGGGTCTGAGGTGTCCTCCCCTGAAGATGGTGGAGGGCTGGAAGAGTCACTGTAAGCCTGCTTGGCTTTGGAGTGCATAGTCTTGAAGTTTGTCAAGTGCTTCTGCGTCTGCAAACCCTGAATGGCCTCTGATGAGCATCTCTCCAGAATTACTTCTGATGGTCTCTTCTGCATGTTCCTCCCATTCACAGCATGGAGACTCTCATAGGACTGACTCCCATTGCCTGGATAAACTGATTCCAGCTCCAGCCAGAACTTTGAGCGATCCAGTGTATCCAGAAGAGAGGGTGTGCTTCTGCTCATGTCAGCCTGGTACTGGAGGGGCGAAGACCTAGTGCACCTTATGTCCCCATCACCCTCCAGGTACATCGGCTTTTTAGGCAAAGGCTGTGTAGGAGACACATCACTCTTAAAGCCACTTTGAAGAGGGCGTTTGGAAAGGCCAAAGCCGCAATCTCCCTGCATTGTCGAATCTGGTGCACTTTCTTCTTCGTTGGGGCCGCTGATTGTCTCTTGAGATTCCTGGGTGAAGGTAACGGACTCTTCTGCAGGTGGAGATGACACCTGGTTTTGTCTAGAGGCCGCAATGTTAAGGAGATCCACACTCTGAAGCAGTTCTGGAAAGTCTTGCTCCAGCTCGGGATAAAGGGAGCGTGGCCCTCGACCTTCTGGGTCGTCAATGGGGCTGTAGTCGCTCAGTTCGTACGCAGTGATGCCGCAGTCCAAGGAGAAGTAGTCCTTACTGCATTTAATGGTGAGTTGGCCAGAGTCATCCACTTCTGTCAAAGCGTCCAGCCGAGCCTAAAGATGATCAAGACCAAAAAAACAAACTCATTCACAAACAATACAATCAAACCAATCCTGAATTGATATGGGGTAAGCAATTACACTACTTATATGTCAGAAAAGCATGTTTGCTAGGCTTGCCTATTCAGAATGTCTTTGGTCAAGGGTATATCAAATGAGTTTATTGTACATTCCCAGCAGAATGTTGCATAACTAACTTCCTGTCCTTGTGAATTAGTAAACGATGCACCCTGAGTAAGGGATGTGCCCGCTTTAGGTGGTTTAACTTGGTTGGTGTTTTAGAGATGTGACTGACCTCGTCGTGATCCTGGCTGAAGGCTTGCAGTATGTCGGTCTGTCGGGTGTAGTTGCCGTTGGAGTCCTGTAGGCCCTGGAGAAGCCTCTCTTTCAGAACCAACACGGACACTCGTAACTGGTGCCAGAGGAGCTGCACGCTCCGGATGTCCACTATGATGTTCACTGAGTAGGACAGGAGCTTCAGGGAGAACTCAGTCTCCAGCAGGGCATGGATCTGCTCGACATGATCTGAAATGTCTTCACAGATGTCCTATCGGACAGACAAAAGAACAATCAGTCAACTGATATTACGATCTGCAATTTTGTGCAAGAAATTGGATTCATACTGCACAGTTTCTCATCGTGTGGCTTTCTCAACTACTTCCTCCTGTGCTAAAATACCTATTTCCATCAGCAACCCAGAGCCTAGAGGATATTAAAGACACATCCCTCTGAAGACCTTTTAGATGGGAAACGTACAATGTTCAGACAAAATAGTTTATATGAATTACAATTCACGAGAAAGAGCAGAAAGAACAGGACATGAGTAACAAGTACTTTGGAATTCTCTGAAAGAAGAGAGTTTCCAAAAACACGGCTCACTGATGCAAAGATTGAATTACTCAGCAGGATACATCTGCATCAGGCATACCAAATACCTTGATTATGGTCAGGCAAGTAAAGATTACTTAAACCTACCTTCAACCAGGCACAAGTGAAACAACATCACCATGCTATGCATCAATGTAAGAGGAAATGGAGGGACATTTGAGTCATTTCCACATGACATGTGAGTAATACGGAGGAGATCTCAGAATACACCAAAGAAAACCACTAACTATGTGGTTTTTCCAGTGGTTTTCTTGACATTTTTTACGACTTCACAATAATTTCACTGGGATAATATCATTATAGTTACAAACCAGTTGCTTGTAGCATCAGGTTCAACTGATGTGAAAGTCATGGCAGCAAAGAGCACATTTACGACCATAGGTCACTAGGTCTAGGGGCTTTTCTTTTGCCGTCACTGTGGTTTAAATCATAAATCAAGCAGCCAGGGGCTGATATTAAAAGCCTACAGTAGTTTCAGAAGCAGTAACTAACTTCAGAAAATGAGATCACGAAACGGAATAAGATGAGATAGTGTAGAAACACTACACAGCAACTGCACATTAAAATAGACCCCAAAAAACGAATTTGGACATTTAAGTCTCAACTTAAACAGCGTCATTCAGTGCATTAGACAATGATTGCATGTGAAGTCAGATAATAATTGCATTTGTTCTGCAAAGTGTACACTTTAAAGTGTACCTGAAGTGTTCAAATACTGTTTGGGTCCACTGTTTGTGGTTAGGTCATATCTCATTCCCTCCCCCAGCCTGTGTAAGTCGGGAGGCTCAGCTGCTAGGAAAGTCTGACAGTTGCCTCATCTTATCCAAACTTAAAACACTCTCATTTATAAAAACTTTAATTTAGGAGTCAAAATAGGACTTGTTTCCAAGGACATAAACTGGAACATTTTGCCACTTTGAATTTATTTTAATTGCATAAAATACAATAATACTTCTACACTGTGTGTACAGTATATTTATTTATTGACTTGCTGATTTATTCACTGGTTGAACAAACAAACTAGTGGGCTGTTTCATTCAAAAACCTGTGAAAATGTTAGAGACAATTAAGAGGAAGGTGACAGTGAATGTAGTTCATGGGAGAATTTATGGGTCACGAAGACATCCCAAAACAACTGCAGCTTGTTGGCAACACAGCAACACCAGAGCTGGGGCCAGAAGCATCTCTGATACGGTGTCGTCCACTCCCTAAAATAACACGGCACCGCTGAATGTAGGTCAGACATGCCGCCAAAATGCAGCAGGTCCCATACACTCCTGCCTCGCTGGCTCAAAAACAAACAGTAGAGTACAAGCTGACCATATTACAGTTCACGGATCACCTACTGCAGCACACACTGTAATACAGATTATGCTGACTTAATCAAACCAAAAGGTCCCCTAAAGATCGCACAAGTGTCACATCAAAAAGATTTCAATACCAAATTGTGAAATATTTAAATTATATAGTGACATACCTACAAAACAAATGCTTTTCAGGGGTTATTTTAAACATCATCTGGTATGTTTGACTCTCTATAATGACTCTCATTGCTGAACTGCAGCACTATATTGACCACAAAAAATATTTAATTGATCACTGTCTCAATTTTTTACTTAGCGGGGCAGGTTTCAAGTCTCATATGACTCTGTGGTGTCTCTTCCCCCACTCAAATCAATATATTGTTCCATTTTCCAAGGTCAATGTCACAAAATAAACCTTTCAGGGTCACACAAGTGATAATTACATATATACTAATTCATGTACACCAAAAAAAATTCACCCCCCCCCCCAAATAAATTAATATTATTCTACAACAATTTTAGCAGCAATAATAATAAGACATGTGTCTTGAACAGCAAATCAGCATTAGAATAATCTCTGAAGCACCAATTGACAAAAAATTCAGCTTTGCATTACAGAAAAAAAATTATATTTAAACATATATTTACACAGAAAATTGTTATTTCACATTTCAAAAATATTTCACTATAGTGCTGTTTTTATTGTATTTTTGATCAAATAAATACAGCCTTGGTGAGCATTTTAAACATATTTTAAAATATCTTTTTAAACAGTGTCCAACGATTAAAAAAAAAAACAATGGTAGTACTACGGTAATTTTGTGTACTTCTCATCACTACACAGTGAAAGTGACAAGAAAAGGTGTAAGCGCGCCACAGCGCTTCACCATGTGACCTCTGATGACACAAGCACATGGGCACACATACAAACACTCCCACGTAAGTTCTTAATTTTCCAAATGCAAAATAACACACAAACCTTTTCCTACATAACATGCCATTCATTTCCTATCATACAGAAATCACAGAGCCAGCCTACTCAATTATCCATAAAAGAAACACAGCCACTCGACTTCACACCCTAACAATATTTCAAACAATCTCAGCAACGTCAACCCATCAGAGACTTCCTGTTAGAAAAATACTTGAGCGTGTCAGCTGATCCGTCCTCTTACCTGCTCGCTGGCTGAAGTAAAACACAATGAATCAAAGAGAATGAAGTCAGAGATTGGTTTAGTGTGCTCTGCGCTGCATGCGGCGCTGATGTGTGTCAGATCTGATGTCAGATGTGACAGCTCGCGCTGTCTGATATGCTGTCGTTCTCTCTCTCTGTATCTCTTCCTCACTCACTTCACTGGCCTGTTTCTTCCATTCTGTCTTTCTCTCTGGAGGAGGGGCTGCCTCACCACACCGAGGGGCTATTTTGGGACCTGACCTCTCCCTCCCTCCAGCGGCCCTTGTGCTGCTCTCACTTTGTCTGGCCCACCAGCACAGGCAGCTGCTGCGGGGGGAATTATACAGGGTAACTGGAGACGCTAAGGTCACAGCACATACTGGGGCTTCCACATTAGCATTAGCACATTACACTGTACAGTATAATACAACCTATTTGTGCAAAGAAATCTGGCTTATTTACATAAGGATTTGCATACTAAAATGCTAAATATTTTGCTGATCGGTTTATTTGGTAGATTTCAAGCAAATGCAGCATAACATAAGCATTGACATTTGTGATTTTACCCGTTTATATATATTACACTACACTATTCATTTTCAAAATTATAAAAATGATCATGTTACATACTTGAACTGTTTAAACATTGCCAACATCAAAATACCATGGTGTTTGATGAAGGTGTTTTAGAAACACTAGTTCAATTTCTCATTAATGCAATTATCTAATCAACCAATCACATGGCAGTTGCTTCAATGCATTTAGGGGTATGGTCCTGGTCAAGACAATCTCCTGAACTCCAAACTGAATGTCAGAATGGGAAAGAAAGGTTCTGAGTGTGCCATGGTTGTTGCAAATGTATGCAGCAAAGCATTCGTGAAGCCACAACACGCACAACCTTGAGGCGGATGAGCTACAACAGCAGAAGACCCCACCGGGTACCACTCATCTCCACTACAAACAGAAAAAAGAGGCTGCTATTCGCACAAGCTCACCAAAATTGGACAGTTGAAGAGTGGTAAAATGTCGCCTGGTCTGATGAGTCTCGATTTCTGTTGAGACATTCAAATGATAGAGTCAGAATCTGGCGTAAACAGAATGAGAACATGAATCAGTCATGCCTTGTTCTGTGCAGGCTGGTGGTGGTGCAATGGTGTGGGGGATGTTTTCTTGTCACACTTTAGGCCCCTTAGTGCCAATTGGGCATCGTTTAAAAGCCACGGGTTACCTGAGCATTGTTTCTGACCGTGTCCATCCCTTTATGACCACCATCTACCCATCCTCTGATGGCTACTTCCAGCAGGATAATGCACCATGTCACAAAGCTCGAATCATTTCAAATTGGTTTCT
>JAUMHR010000072.1:1969076-1982586 GCA_032361145.1 Enteromius fasciolatus | reverse complement strand
AAAGTATACCCACAGCTGATCACCGTGATCGAACTTAATTTGATCGCGATCACAAATCGAGATCGTATAATCGCCCAGCCCTATTTAGTAGTATATATCAAAAAACCTTGCAATTTCCTGATATTTAATTCTGCAAAGAGTGTGGCTGGGACCAGGGCCGGATCAATGCACAGGCTTGATATGGCTTCAGCCTAGGGGCCCCAGGCTCCTGGGGGGCCCCCAATTGGTCATAAGAGAGAAATACTTAATTCACAAAAACTTCACTGCGTGAACGTTGACCTGAAGGTTTCCTCCAGGGGCATACACTAACATTGCACTAACGTTGTCCGGAAGATTTTTCCCAGGGGCCCCACGAAATGATGCAGCCTAGGGGCCCCTGGCTATGTTAATCCAGCCCTGGCTGGGACAACAAGCCCCCAGCATCTTAAAATAAGTGAAGAAATCACAGTCAAGACTTTTTCTGGGTTACACTAACTCACATCCACTTTCTGAAAGGAGGGGAGAGCAATATCCTGTATGAGTCAGCAGAAACATGCTTTTATTTATACATATGAGGGTCATAGAGACCCTGTGAGGCTAACATTTCCATAAAGTAGTTTTATTTTCATTCTAGAAAATAAATGTGTCCTTGTTCATCATGCTTTTCTGTGAAGACAAAATGACAAACGCAGACTACAGGGTCGGTCTGTGACTAACTTAAGGCTAAAGTTAAAGTGCATAAATGAAAAGGTAAATATATGCTTCAAAGGGTTTCTCCAAATACTCCCACAGACCAGAGCATGTGAATTTGAATTAATATAAAAATTAGTTGACCTAACCAGCTTAAATGCTGACTGACAAAATAAGTAATGTGGCTTTATATCTCATGCAGTTTTACACACCATTCTTTACTATAGTAATGCACCTATTGACCGCATGTATTTTATGACATGTGACATGATGTCAAAGCACAATGAGCCCTGCTGTGGCCCTATTACTACTGAATGTTTTTGGAAGCTCTTTTTAACTGTCCATCATTTCTACAGGACAGTTTTGACTTGTTTCTGATCAATACAGTGTTAACCCTTAACCTCAATCATCAATGCGGTTAAAGGTCGAGGACACTGAGGTATTGAGCAAGTTCATTACTACTGCTGCCATGGCAACCTGACCCTCCTGAACCCCACAAAGGAAAAACGATTTTAAAAGTCACTTTACCATCACAGTCGACCTGCTTCAGAGTGGCCTGACGGAAGCCTCTCCAACAAGACAATGACCCTAAGCACAGCTAAAATATCCAAGGAGTGAGTTCACAACAACTCCGAGACTGTTCTTGAATGGCCCAGGCCAGAGCCCTGACTTAAACCCAATCGAGCATCTCTGGAGAGACCTAAAAATGGCTGTCCACCAACGTTTACAATCCAGCCTGACAGAACTGGAGAGGATCTGCAAGGAGGAATGGCAGAGGATCCCCAAATCCAGGTGTGAAAAACTTGTTGCATCTTTCCTAAAAAGACTCATGGCTGTATTCCATCAAAAGAGTGCTTCTACTAAATACGCAAATTCTGGACCATGTGATATTTCAGTTTTCCTTTTTTAATAAATCGGCAAAAAATGTCAGCAATTCTGTGTTTTTCTGTCAATATGGGGTGCTGTGTGTACATTAATGAGGAAAAGAATTAACTTAAATTATTTTAGCAAATGCAATATAACAAAGAATTTAAGGGCGTCTGAATACTATCCGTACCCACTGTATATAAAATATATTTTTATGAAAAAACAAAACAAATCAAAACATTCACGCTTGCTTTTATCATCGTGATTCAAAAACACTGGTCCTATACAGAACTGTTTCCAACATTGATGTGACAATGAAGACTAGCAATGACGCTTTGCCATCACAGGAATAAGTTACATTTTAATGTGTATTAAAAAATATAAAAACATAATCCCCCAGTTTCACAGACAAGGTTTAAGCTAGTCCCAGACTAAATTGCATGTTTGAGCTGTCTCAGATGAAAATATCTTGCTCTGACATATCTTAAAACATGTCAGTGTCATTGTTCTGTGTTAAGATGCACACCTGTAATATTTTCTTACAAGGTATTTTTGTAAAAGTTGCTTAAATAACCTAATTAAACTAATGCCTAATCCTGGCTTAAGCTAAGCCCTGTTTGTGAAACCGGGCCAACAAATATCAAAATATATATCCATAATAATATTTCAATATTACTGTTTTTACTGTATTTTTTGGTCAAATAAATGCAGTCTTAATATGCATAAGACACTAAATCTAACTGGTCTCAAACTTTTGAATGGTCGTGTATATATATATATGTATTTAGGATATTTTTAATTTTAACACTAAGGATGATAAATTCAACATAAGCATCTTTTGAAGCATTATTAAATATATTTCAAATCTCACAGAGAATAATTACCCGAGCGGCTGCTGCCCCACCCTGGGTGGTGATGTTACATGGCAGCTGCTCTCATTATGTTTGAATGATGACAGAAGTGTGCGGACACGATACAGAGACAGACTGACTGCACGCTGTGTCCAAATAGGAAATTACCAAGCTAGAAAAAGCCAACAATAAATAAATCATTATTTACAACACTAACAAACCGTAGTTCAAATCAGGTTTAAATTGCATTGGGTTTGGCACTTAAAAAGCTTATTTATACTTTATTTAAAGAAACAGAATCTGCCGTGAAAGCAGGCTACCCTGCACAGGTTTGCTAAAACTATACAACATTTCTATCATGCTTGTGCTAATTTCACACGCTGCTAAAGGCCTTAGCTGTGCCCTCAGCTCTCAAGATCACAAATCTCACCCAACACTAGTATTCTTGGTCATCTGGCCCCCGTCATAACAAGCTTAGAGAGCATTTTTGTGTTCAGGGCTTGCAGTGCAACAAAAGCAGACAGCTACACAGAATATTCTTCGTCTATATAACAGGGGTCAATGCTGTAGAAAAGAGGGCTCTGTTCGCCACCCAACCCCTGCCTTCCACACTCAAACACAGACACAGGCAAGCGTCTAACCCTGCTTATAAGCACAAACCCTCATCACCATAATAAAACAGGGATCTCGTGGGAGAGGGAGGGGTGGATCACAGAGGAATCACTTCCCAAAACCCAACTGCAACAGTGCCTAAAGCCACACAACTGAAATACACAGTTATCCTAGGAGATTTCAGAAAACAAGCACACTGTAAGGACAAAAATAAAATAATCAAAAATTAGTACCAGACTCAGATCCATTATATCTACTGCATTTTTGCTTTAATTCTTCCCTTTAAGTTGTTCACCCACCAAAAATGTAATTTATTGCTACCTACATGATTACATAAACTGGGAATACGGACTAGTACATTATTTATTACATCAAGATAGGCAAATAATTGATTTGACTAACACACAATTTTGTTTGGAAAAATTATTATTTGATATGCCAATCATATCTAGGCCACACATAAAAGAAGTGCTTAAATAAGCCAGCAATAAGCTAAATTATTGTTTTTATTACATAATTTACAATGCACATGTTTACCATTCTAGTCTATTAATAATTATTTTGTTGGGATTGAAATAAATATATATCTCTTTCTCTGTCTCACCGCAGATATATATATAAAAAAAGGACAATAAAATTACAATAAAACCTGCATCTAAAACACGAAAACAGATGGTTTCCATAAAAATTCCATAAAAAAGCTCAAGATGCCCACTAGAAAAAAAAAAAAATTAATCATCCTTGATAACATGATCACCAGATTTCATACCAGCTAGAGAACAAATACCACAACATTAAAATTTCTGGTATGTACTGATACACTGATGTGTTTATAGCGCACTCACTGTATATGTAATTGCTACGTATATTGTTATATGATGAGTACTTGATATAGTATATTTGCAATTCCATATAAAGTCAAATTGCCCTTTCCACCAAGTTAACTTGGCCACGTTAAACATGAATGCTAATTCTAAGCCTGTGGTGCAACACCACACCTTAGGACGCACACATGCAGCCTTATCAAGAAGAAAGCGAAACAATTCCAACATCCAACATGCATAACCACCTCCAGGGTGTGTTTGGGCCCAAGGTGACGAGGCAGCATCTAAAGGAGAGAGAACCATGACCAAGCAGTGACACAGGCGTGCCCGCCGGACCACATGCACCGTTAAACCAAACCCTGCAGCATCCTAAAGACACACATGCACCAGAGGAGCTATTCTCCCAGTAACGTGCTTAACACAACAAACACGCAGGGCTATTGAGCTGAAAACACAGGGCCACGCTTCATTGTAAGGAGGGTGGAGAATAAACACTGACATGCTCACATTCACGACCTTACAGACAGAAATAGTGCCAAAAGAAAACAATCCTCCCTCCAGGCTTCGATGTATGTTGTGGATAGCATTTGTGCATGCGTCAGGTCCTTCCTATGCAGGCCACTTCAACAATGCTGTCTCTCTCCACAATTTGCCTTCAGATGGAAACCCTCTTGCTAGTATCATATCACATTCAAATGTGCTCAAATGTCCCCTGCTTTTATTAAAATAAATAAGAACAGCGGCAGCCCACAGCAGCAGAAGACAGAAGCCGGGTACTCACCATAACACTATCTACTCCATTTTTCCATCCAGTGCGGTGTGTGAGGGAGGTGCCTGCTATACGATCCACTGCAGGGCTGCCTGCCTCGAGCAGCCCTCGCTGGACGGATGCTGATGATGTAGCGCCTTTCAGGAGAGCAGCCCAGTTACCTTGGAAACTGAGGAGTGATGGAGTGGCCGTGCTGCACTACCATTGGCTGGAGAGGGGTGGTGCTCCCACTGTGGGGCCCCCGGTGGGTGTGGCTAGAGATGAGAGAGGAAACAGAACTCTGAAAGCAGATGCACTACATCAGAGAGAGAGGAGTGTCGTTTAGCAGGAACATACACAGATTTAGTATATTGTAACTTTACAATGTATACAGTTAACTGAAAATATTCAAATCTCACTTGTTTCGTCATATCCCTCTCAAAATAGACTTTTTTTCTCTCTCTACAAAAGCTACTGTGTAGAAGAATGGTATGTGACGGTATCAGATGACAGTTTTCAATATTTAAAGAGTTATACGAAACAGCACTTTGCACTATTAATAGGAAAATAATATTTAATATAGCGGTTTTTATTATTTTTTGTATCAAAATATCAGATTTATGCGTAACATTTGCAACATTTCAACACCAAATCAAATAATTAGGCAAAACCAAATACCAGTAAGATGATTAATCGCAATTAATAGCATCCAAAATAAAGGTTTTTGTTTAACATATGTATGTGTACTGTGCATAATTATTATGTGTATATATAAATACACACACATTCTGTATATATTTAGGAAATATTTATATGCATATACATTAAAATATTTATATTCTAACATTTTAGATATATAAATATAAATATATTTAATATATAAACATTTAAAATTTCTTAAATATATATATATATATATATATATATATATGCTCCATATGTGTGTGTTTATATCTACATAATAAATATACACAGCACACACACAAACACACATAAACTTTTATTTTGGAAGCGATTATTTGCGATTAATCATTTAACAGTACAATTTTTTATTGCTTATTTTCATTAACAGTTTTATTATAGTATTATTATTAGTCACCTTGTTTTCGCTTCATTAGACACCAAATCCAGGTGTGTATTAATGGTCGTAGGTGCAGCCTTGATTTATTCGGTTAAAACTGGCTCATTCACATGTAATTTCGAGTTACAACTTATTCAAATTTAATTTTGATTCGGCCATGAACAACACAGATGATGTCTAAATGGGTAAATTGTTAATTTTGTAAATAGTCCAGCCATTTTAACCTTCGCGCCCATTGCGAGAAACGCACCTGCTAAAGCACACACTTGATTGGCACAGACAGCGTAATCAGCCAATCAGAGACTTGGAGGCATTACCTGGCGCTCGAGGTGTCATGTGACCGACGCTAATTAAGAGAGAAAGATTATTGGTAAATAACTACTTACATTTTACATAATTAAATTATTATTTGAAGAGTGTTTTTAATATTTATTAGTCGTAAAAAATATTGTTCCAATGCAAATATGATACGTACTAATATAATAAACAAAACATTTATACATAATATATTGTAACATGATTCTTAGATGAAATTGTCATTGTAGACGTTTGCATTAGTTTATGAAACCACTGGATGGCGACAAAGCTGCGCTTTGCTACTGATGCAACTAAACGGGATATTTACAGTATTCGGCTACTCAGTTTAAGAATATCTGCTGGCATAAGAGTGTAGTTTCACTGATCATGACTAATCTAAAGCTAAATTAAAACAGACTAAATGTTCACTAAAAAAAAATAAAAAAATAAAAAATAAATAATAATTAGAAGATTATGTTGGGGAAAAAAATAATTATTAATTATAAATAAATTGTTATATTCTAATGAAAACAGTCTTGACAAAACAAATACATTGATTTAAAAAAAATATATAAATAAAAGAATCTACTAAATAAATTAGTACATGGAACTCACTGTTCAGCTAAAACCAGCTACTGGGCTTTTCATTTATTGTTTTGACATAAAAGAGTTACACGCAGAACAATCTAACGGCCCTGGAGCTATATTGTCAACTCTTTTATTTTTGTTTTCATTGAAAAACTGCCCTTATGTCACTGCAGATGATGCTGCGGTAGATCTTTCTGAAACGATGACATCATCCCCATGGCTTTGGCAGAGGAGCCGAACACACGAAACACACTCCATTTTGGCTCCACTCCAGAGTGAAACCTAATATTCCATCCCTAATACTCTTGGAGCCAACATGGCGGACAAATAGCTACGGTTTCCTGATTGTTATTGCTTATGAAGGAAGTATGCCATGAAGCCCTTTAACGAAAGAAATGCGCCCTCATTGGTTTCCACGGTGTTTACGGAGCGAGAACCAATCATATGTTCCCGCTGATCCAGGTGATATCCCTCCTACCAGTATCTCCGGAGTAGGTTTATTTTGGTTTACCCCCCGCTCCTGTGCCGCCGCCATTAGAGCCAGTCACATCGGCAACAGAAATGGGAATTCCGGTGTTTAAAAACCACTAAAACCCGCTTTGATCCGAAGATCGCGGTGGTGCTTGGGGGTTTCAGAGGAAGGGAGAGAAATAACATGGGTGTTCGGCCGCAGGATCGCGCTGCTGTCGCGGTAGATAGTCGGTGCTGAGCTGGATTTGGACCCGATCGGATTGGGTTTCGGTAGGACAGACGTTCGGTTTGCAGAAGGGCGAACTCGGAAACGGTAGTGTTTGCAAACTGAAGTGTGGAGGGCAAAGACAGGTAAGGGCCTTGATATTTCTGTAAAATCACTGTAACGTTTACACTATATGCAACAGGGCAAATTAATGCACCTTATTTTTTAGTTTCCTAAAATGCTTGCGTATATTTATTTTTGAAATATTTATTAATGTATTTATTTATATATTTGCATGTAATTTAAGGAAGTGAAAATGTCAATAGGCAGTGTACAGTCTACGGTGAAGTAGCTGTTTGTGTTTATTTACAGTGCAGATACAAACACCGGAGCTCTTTTATGGTGTTGTTGTAGTTCGGGTAAAATCGACACCTTGGTGTGGAATTCCGAAGCGAGCCGAGAGTGTTTACAATGTATCAGCGCAGAGTTTGTGCTGGATACATTTGAGCTGTATACATTTGAACTTTATACATTGTAGCGGCGGAAATGCTTCTCGCATTCCATTTCCAGCGCCCGTTATAGAAAAAGTCCTCTCACCGTTATAGTCCGGTTTCCAGTCGTGTAAGAAGAGGTATGTCAAAACCTACTGAGATAACTAAACCACATTTTTGCGGTGTCAGAGGCGAATCCAGCAGTTTGACAGCTCACCATCCTAACTGACAGAGTATGACCCTTCAAAACAATTGTAAGGCAAAGCTTATATTGTCTTAATAATGTTTTTGAGATAAAGTATGTAGTATTATATCTATAGTATCAGTGGTTAATTATCATATATGGGTGTTTCTTCAACTAGGTGCAATGTTTTGGTCTTTGGTCATATTTTAAAAATACATATACTTTTGGAGAAATTCCACTTTCTTTGCCAAACTAACGATAAAACCACCTTAAAAACTTTTTACTACCTTTCTATTATGATTTTTTTTTCATACTTTTCAACCTCCTTAAAGGGGTCAAAATCACTGTTTTGTTTCCAGACCTTTACACTTTGAGTGTGAAAATAATTTTTTTTTAAATATGATTTATCTGGTAACTCTCAGCTAGTAAAATAATTAAAATTCGTTGTTGGTATTAATGTGAGACCACTAGCAATATTTAACTTTTTGTAGCAATATAATGTTTTATACAAAATATAGCTGTCGCACGGTATTGGTGTAATTTCCACCACAACACTGTAATTTCCTTTTTAAAAGTTTGCGTTAAAGATTATTTAGATGGTTTCTGTGGAAATGTTCAGTGACGTTAGAACACATGTTGAACATGGAGTGAAATGTAAATTTTCATCAACAAAAAAGGAAGAAAAATCAAGCTAAATATTTCTTGATTAGTAAATATATTTATTCTACGTCATTTGCTGTACCTTCAAGGTCATTTTTGAAAAGCTAAAAATAAACAGTAGATAACAGTATTTTGCATACATGAAATGCTAAGTATTAATTCAAAGCTAATCAGTGAAGCCATCTTCCATTTTCTCACAAGAAAAAACACGTAAATGTCATTTCCAGCACACTTTCCTCTGTGGTGGAAAAGACATTTATGGTATGGTATTATTGATATGGATTGCGAGAGTAGATTTCGGTAGTCCTTTTTGTCTTCTAATATATTACAATACTTTTTTGTATTTATATTATTTTATTTGGCTACTAAGGGATGACAAATTTTTGTGCCTTGCCATGAGTTGTGTCAGTTATTTACAGTATGCATTGTAACTGCTCATCTGTGAGACATCCGTTTTAGACATCAATCTCAGCACTACACTAAAAACAGGTGTTGTTATGTTTAATGACATTGTGAATTAAATTTAATGAGAGCTATAAGTTTAAATTGTTACTCCTCCCAAAATGATAATTTTGTCATTAATCACTAACCCAATGTGATTCCAAACTCGTAAAAGCTTTGTTCATCTTCAGAACACAATTGAAGATATTTTTGATGAAAGCCGGGAGGCTTCTGACTGTGCCAAGAATACTTTCTGTATGGAAAGAAAACAAAACTGGCAGGTTTGTTCAAAGATTCAGAACGTCACCGTAGTTTGTATATCATTCTGTATATGCTATCAACTACACAGTTCTGTATACTGCATATGTTGTGTGCGTTCACCAGATGATCTACAAAATGGCGATACAGTGACTTTACATGCCTTATTTTTGTTTTCTTCCCATACAAACGATTTGTTGTAGCTTCATGGTATTACGGTTGAACCACTGATGGCAGATGGAGCATTCAGACGACTTCTTTCATACTTCTCTGCACCTTGTCAGTGGTAATTGTTTGGCTGTCAGTGGGACAGTCACAAGACTCCTGGTTTTCTTCAAAAATCTCTCCAAAGAATAGCAAAACATTTACTGGTTTGAAACGACATGGGGGTAGGTGATTCATTACAAAATGTCATTTTTGGATTAAGTAACCCTTTAAGACTTTTTCTAATAAATATCTTTACTGTTTCACTACATACATGTTAATGCATCATCATTTCCACCACCACACACATTTTTTTAACAAAAAATGAAAAACTTCTCATCATACATTAAAAAGGTATCCACAATTTAGTTTATTAGTTTATCCACAAGTTATTTATTTCCTAATAAGCTCTTACCCAAACCAATATTAGCTTTTAGAGAGTGACAGGTGTACAGTTCAGCATTTGGTCATTAGTGGAGTTAATTTATAATTATTGCATATTGTGGAAAAACTGGTAAAACTAGTTTATTCTATTCAATTCTTAAGTGGCACAAGTTATTATATTTTTAAATAACAGATGTATATTGAGATGTGGAAATGACATTTGTTTATTACAGGTTGGAAAGAATTTAAAATATTAACAATTTCTCTTGTAATATTAGTTTGTGCTCTTACAGAACTTGAAAAATTATTTAAACCTAAAAGACCGTGTTATGTAACTTTTGAACAATATTTTTTTTCTTTTTTCAACTTCACAAGGTTAAAAGTGCACCTAGTCGAAGAAACGGCCGTATGCGTACCAAAATATATGATTGCCTACTTCAAACTTTCAGACTACAGCATTATTCATTAATTTGTCTTCTGAAACTGGCTTGATTTGTGTGTGTGTGTGTGTGTGTATATATATATATATATATTACACCTTACCCTTACCCTTACCATATATACTGTGGTAATAGCATGGTATTCTTTGACAGACTTCAAAATGTTATGTAAATTCTGTTGTACATGTATGTGAGTCATTCAGTACCACACGTCTATATAACATCACTGTACCATGTTACCTCCATAGTCTGGGAAATCTAGGCCATCATGAAAATCTTTTTTTTAAACAAATGTTAATAACCAAAATCTAGTCCAATAACCAAATGAGAGTGTAGGAATGTAGGTCAAAGGATGTGACCGTTTGCCCCAGTGAGCTGGATTCATCTCTGTCGTTGCCCACCTGTTTGGACTGTCAGGAATAATCCAGAGTCCTGAACAACTTCTGGCTTAAAAAGCCTTTCAGAATAAATTGTATTGTGCTTTTTTTATTACAGTAGCAAATGGAACGATTAAGATCATTCACAAAGAGGGAGAAACGTGTGAATGAAAAGACATGACAAAGAGATTTGTGTCTGTATAAAGAGACGTGGAGAAAAGCACAGAATATACACGCACTGTCACTTATGCTATGCATGCTGATTTCAACGCTTTGTTTATTTTGTCAACCCTTTAAAATGCATGCTTTTTGTCACCATCAAGTACATTTGAATTTATAAATAGTCAAAGCCAGTTAAAAAGGAAACATTAATTGGTATCAGATGATAATGCAGGGTAATGTTTGTATTTAGTACTTAAGTGACCACCACATTTTTATCTGCCATTTTAAAAAAAAAAGTATTGTGGTACATTGTAAGTGAATGTATTAAAGTGCCATCCAAAACAATTAAGGTCACATTGAAAATCTGGAATTTAGGATTTTGACAATTAAAGAAAATGGTAAATGTAAAAATAGCCTGCACTATTTCTAGGTCACTAATCAAATGTAAGCAAATTTGTGACATCGACCATGTAAGTCCTTTGTACAAAAGGTCCATTGAAGCACAAGATGCTCTTGGAACATTCTCAAACCTTGCTGCATTACATGCATCATCAGGTTTTTCTTCAACTTGTGGATTAAATCAAATTATAGCGAAAGGGGACAAGTAAAATAGCGTTCTGAAATTCAATCAAAGTTAAATTAAGTTTTGGGGGTCAATATAATTAAAATAAAAAGAGTAGTATTGTGAAGTATTATTTAAAATTAATATTTTCGATTTGAATGAAATGTAATTCATGTCTAAATGTTTAGCATTCAGTCTTCATGATCCTTCAGAAATCATTATAATATGTTGATTTGCTCCTCAAGAAACATTCATTGTTGAAAACAGTTGTGCTGTTAATTTTTGTGTGCAAACCATGATGCAGTTTTTTTTTAGGATTGATGACTATAAAGAAAAACACCAGTTATATGGAAAAAATATTTTGGGACATTACAAATGTTTAAACTGTCACTTATGATTACATACTGTATATGTCTGTAATTAATATTTATCATTATATTGATCATATGCTGATCTACTTTTGAGAAAAACTGAATTTGTAAGTATTTACTGTCACCTTTGATCAACTGAATCAATCCTTGCTGGATAAAATTTTTACTTTCTTTAAATAGAACATAATGACTGCAAACTTACATTTTTAAACATATTATATTTATTTGAATATATTTGTAATGAAAAATTGTAAAGGATTAGAGTCATTTTACCCAAACAGACTTTAGGATCCCACTTTATATCAACATCCTTTCATATAAATCCTAACATAGCCCCGGAAAGAACTAAACTTTGCCTCTCTGTGACCGTTGCAGGAGAAGCTGGAGGCGCTGTGAGCGAGTGAAAGCAGGTGAAGAACGGAGGACGGGCGGAAGGGAGGGAGGGGGGGGGCGATCAGCAGCGGTGACCGGTGCAAGCGAGGATGACAGATTTTGGCTTGAAGTGGAGCTGCGAGTACTGCACCTACGAGAACTGGCCGTCCGCCATCAAATGCACCATGTGTCGGGCCCAAAGGCACAACGCTCCCATCATCACCGAGGAACCCTACAAGAGCAGCTCCAGCCTGGACCCGCAGCTCTGCAGCACCCAGCTCATCTGCCCCGACTCCAGCGCACGGCCTCGGGTGCGGATCGCCGACGAGCTGCCTGAGACCAGCAGCAAATGGTCCTGCCACATGTGCACCTATCTGAACTGGCCCCGCGCAATCCGCTGCACGCAGTGCCTCTGTCAGAGGCAGCAGGGCTCTCAACACGCCCCGCTCAGTCCATCCGAAGCCCCACAGACCTCAGACTCGGGGCCCAGACCTGCTCCAGTCACTTCAGATCCGTGCGAGGAGTACAACGACCGGAATCGGCTCAACATGCATGCGCAGCGCTGGCCGTGCTCGGTTTGCACCTATGAGAACTGGCCAAAGAGTCTGAGGTGCGTGGTCTGCGACCACCCGAAACCCAGCGGCTCGCCCGAGACGCCTCAGCAGGATTCGGAGGCAGAGAGCGCCACGTCCCCGTCGATAGTGAACGAGCAGGAGCGGGATAACCTGAGGACAGCGGGGGGAGGGGGGGTGAGCAGGGGCAGGACGAGGAAACTCTCTCCGCCTATGTGTAAAGGGCAGGCGGAGGTGAAGATCGAGCTGGCGTCGGGAGCGGTGGGCAGCGATAACGAGCAGGAGGCGGACTTTAAAAAACTCAAACAGATCCGGAACAGGATGCGGAGAAGCGACTGGCTCTTCCTGAACGCCTGCGCTGGTGAGAAATGAACCCCATTAGTGCCAGATACAGTTTCTCCCAAACGTATTTGGACACTTAAAATGCATTTTGAAAATGTCATTGCATTAGATTGAGTGTCTGTAATATCTGCACTCAGATGCTGCAGAAGCTTTTCCTCTTGCTAACTTCACATTAGTTTTGCTTAATGTGTTTTATTTAGTCAGCTGGTGTTTTGGTGATTTTTAGTGGATTGATGAATCCAGAAGCAGAGTGTAGTTCATCCCATTAACTAAGAACATGTTCAGATATTTTTCATTTTAATATATATATATACACACACTACCGTTCAAAAGTTGTAGAACAATAAAATATTTAAAGATGTTTCTTCTGCTCATCAAGGCTGCATTTATTAGATTAAAACCAGAAAAAACTGTAATATTGTGAAATATTATTTCAATTTAAAATAACTGTTTTCTGTGTGAATATATTTTAAAATG
>JAUMHR010000072.1:1949174-1968976 GCA_032361145.1 Enteromius fasciolatus | reverse complement strand
TCCTAGATTAAAATAAATGTTAAGAGCTGTCTAAACTGGAAAAAGCTTGCACTGAGATATCTTAAAATACATAATTGGTCTTAAAATGCTCACAGATAATGAATTTTTGTAAGACATGTTTCTAAAAATTAGCAAAGGTCTAGTCCTGTCTTAATCTAATCCCTATCTGGGAAACCGGCCCTACATTTCTTAAATTCATTGACATTATTTACAACAAGATCAATTTCTGAACAATAATCCAACAGCTAATCTGAAACTAACAATGAGTAATATATTATTAAAGCATCTAATATTCTTTGAAAATGTTAGATAAAAAGACAATTGTCAATGTTGATGCATGGTAACTTTAACATACTATGCTACTAACATACATAACTATGATTAATTAATTCTCTATGTATTTTAATTGTTAAAGGTAGTTGATGATAACTAATGTCGTTTACTAGTGTCAAAAGAGTAAATTATCAGCTGTGACTTTTAAAGTTAGCGTTAGGCTTCACCCACAGCTGCTTTTGTTATATTCACCGTCTTTTCATGTGAATAATGACACACAAATACATTAATAAGAGTACAATTTGGATTGTAAATATAGGATCATCAGCAGCATAGCACCAAATTCTGGGCCCTATGCACAAGCAGTGGCAGTGTCAACATGACTCTTATTTGTTTATAAGTTTCTAAAGGCAACAGCCAACTTGAGCCAACTAGTCTGTTGGCGTTTGTCTGTGCGGTGTGAATTGGCCTTAAGTGTACACATAATTTTTGGGACTTGATGCAATATCTCTTCCCTTTGGCTAACTATTTGATTAGCGTGTTTAACTGCAACGCGAAGCAGAAATTCAAAGCTGAATCTTTTGATATCAGCTGGTATCAAACCTTTATTTTCATCACAAAGCCTGTGGGAGACGGTTTGCATGCGCATGGTTTGATGCAAACTGACAGATTTTGTCTCGTGGGCTTTGCAACTAGGGAACGCTTCTGTTAGAGATCTGCTTTTCGGGATCAGAGTATGAAATCATTGATCTCTAAAGCAGCGTCACTCTCTTCTGGGAAATGCCTATAGCTTCTATAGGTCTGATGGAAATTGAATCACAAATATATACAGCGACTTCAAAGAGTTGTGAAAGAGGAAGTCAGCCCACTCATGTTTAACACATGCCTCATCAGGTGTAGTGGAGGGGGATCTGGCCGCCGTGGAGGCGTACAAGTCATCCGGCGGTGATATCGCACGTCAGCTGACCGCAGACGAGGTACGAATTCTTAACCGTCCGTCTGCGTTCGACGCCGGTTTTACTCTGGTGCATCTGGCAATCCGCTTTCAAAGACAGGACATGCTTGCGGTGCTGCTTACGGAGGTCAGAGTCTTTAAGTGCATAAACAGAAAATTCGTCTCATGGTGTGATATTGTTAAATTATGTCTGCGGATGTATTTCAGGTGTCTCAGCAGACGGCGAAGTGTATACCGGCTCTGGTGTGTCCTGAGTTAACAGAACAGATACGCAGAGAGGTGGCAGCAGCACTTCACAGGCGTAAAGGAGAGTTTCCCTGTTACTTCTTCACAGATCTTGTCACCTTCACGTTACCAGCAGGTGATCACTCACTTTTTCTAAAGACAAAAATATTCCGTCCTGCAGCAGGATCTCACACATTCAGACCACAGCCTACTCCGAGTGGGCCGGTTGTCTGTGGTATTTCAGCCAGGGTTATTAAAGTCAACTCCAGCCGAAATCAACTTTCTTGAAATAAAATAAACTTTAATTACAAGTTGCAAAATAAAAAAGAAAAGAAAATACTGATGATACTAAAATAAGTCTAATTAAACTTTCACCAAGTTTCTTGCTTCCAAAAACATTAAAATTTAGTTTTTCGTTATACATATCAATTTATAATTAAATTATTAAATAAACCACAGAATTTTCACACCAAAAAAAGTAAAACATCATGATATATAAAATATATACCTTGACAAAGAATGTAGCAGAAAACATAAAACATCAGGAAATAATTGAATGCATCATGAAATGTTGCTATCAATTAAATACAAGCATAATGAAAAGCAATGTTGTTTTTATATAAAAAATGGATTATTTTGAATTAGTTTATAATTATATTTTCTGTTTTCATTGTAATGTAAACTAAAACAATCACTTTTATTATTATTTTATATTATATTTTAATTAGTCTTTAATTTCAGTTTAGTATCATATTAAACTAAGTGATGAATTTCCTTTGGCAATTAAATTATTTTTTAAGTTAATGAACATTTTTTACCATTTAGTAATATTAAAAACTATACTAACCCTTATGAAAATGAGTAATAATAAATAAATAGGCTGTAAAAGTGGAACAAAAATTCATAATGTTTTGTTTTTCTTTTGTAGATATTGAAGACCTTCCTCCAAATGTTCAAGAAAAACTGTTTGACGAGGTCTTGGATCGAGATGTACAAAAAGGTGAAGCGTCTCTTTTTTTTTTTTTAGCATGTATTTTATACTTTAAACCAGAAAATAATGGCAAGCACATTAAAACACTTCTTCCTCAACTAGTTCCTCAACTGGTTTCACTTCAGGACAATGGATGTTTTGATGGTAAACTGTCATCACAAAGTTGGCTTGTTTGCAAAAAAAAAAGGCCCTGTACTTATTGCATAGGGGTTGTAATTTCTTTCACCTTGCGTAATTGTTTTCATAGTTTTGGAAAATGTCACTTACCCTGTACACATCTAATATAACAAGCTTCTACTGAGTTAACCAGTAAAATTGTGCCAAGTTTAGGGGCATAGCTTTTGAAATCAGCATGAAAAGATATGGGAGGCATTTTGTCTGACCTTTTAAAAATTAATCAGCCTATTTGATTTTGCTGCCCCAATTATACAGTTAGTTGAATTTTGTTATTTGCATTTAGTATCAAAACAAGCCCGTGGCCTGTTTTTGAGTCGTGATCCACCAGTTGAGAAGAATCTGATCTAGAAAATGCTGGTCTATTTCTGTTGCATCCCTAAAGAGCAGCGTGCAGCTAGCAGGAACAAAATTTATAACTGGATGTGCGTTAAAAAGGACTGAGAATCTGATTTCTTCTGGTGCTCAGAGCTGGAAGAGGAGTCTCCCATCATTAACTGGTCTCTGGAGCTGGGCACGCGTCTGGACAGCCGGCTCTATGCTCTGTGGAACCGGACCGCTGGAGATTGCCTTCTGGATTCAGTGTTACAGGCCACGTGGGGCATTTACGACAAAGACTCTGTCCTCAGAAAAAGCCTCAACGATAGCTTACACGACTGCTCTCACTGGTAAGACTGGACATTAACAGAATAACTATAGAATGATAACTAAAAAAGTAATAGAATAATTTTGAAATATATATATATAATAGAATTTAGATACTATTAGAGGTTTATTACTTTTAATTAATTAATATTTAATTATATATATATATATATATAAGTCGTAGGCCACTAGTATTGTCAGCAACAAAAAATGTTTTTAAGTTGGTTATTTCTGTCTTTTGCGGTAGCGTGTCAGTTGGAAATATCAGTTTACATTACCAAACATTATTTTTGTCATTAATTGTAATAATGCAGTGAGATTATTGTCTGACAACAGCCAGTGCTCCACACAGAGATCTGATCTGATCATCATCCAGTCTGTCTGGAGTCACATGAAGACTCAATCCAGAAGAACTGTGGCAACGTCTTTAAGATGAAGAAAAAAACCTACCTGGAAACTACCTGGAAAAACTATACCATACCATTCATGTTATTCCAGACAGACTGAATGATGATCAGATCTGTGATCTGTGATCTCTGTGTTATATTTCCAACTGACACACTACCGCAAAAGATTGCACAGTATATATTTATATTAGTATTATTTTTATTTTATTTTTTAAAGGTAAGGTTAAGGTTTTAGAAAATTTATTGTGTTTTGACATTTCTATTAATTAAGTTAATTTGTATGGATTTTATTTTAATTTCAGTTTTAGTTTGTTATTTTAGTCATTTTAATCAAGTTAAACTAAATTAAATGTTACATTGGCAATTAGCTGAAATAAAAGATCGATTGATTTTTAAAAAAAAAAAATTTCTTTTATTGAAAGTAATGAGGGTTTTTCAGGGGTTCTGCGGGTTTTAAAAAGGTCTTTATTATTAGTGTTTATTTTCAAATCCCAATGTTTTCACAAATTAAGGTATTAAAGGGCTTAAAATGTTGCGTGCACTGCAAAAAAATGTATACCTTCCCCTGCATTTTTACCAATATCTAAACATTCTTAAGTTGAGATAGATTTACTTGAGATTCAAATTGAATATGTGAAGTCTTGTCAAATTAAACAAATACTGTGGAAGAACATTTTTTTTTACAGTTCGAACAGAAGTTACAGTAAAGGTTATTAAGTTGGCTTGAAAAAGTAACTTGCTAAACATGCTAGCAACATGCTAGTAACTTGCTTCTCATGCTAACAATATGCTAGTAACATGCTAATAATGCTAGAAACATGTTAGCAACATGCTACAAACTTGCCAACCATGCTAACAACATGCTAATCATCTGTCTATCTGTAATCTGACTTTGTAATCTTACTTTTTCTAACTATTTTACACTGAAAACGTAAACTTTTCAAACTTTTTAAACTCAAAGGATGTTACTAGCATGATTTCTATGAACTACTTTAAACTTTCTAGCTAGGCTGTTTCAAGCCAACTTAAAGTTTGCCTACAAACTTTATTATCTAGTTATAATTTACTGTTTGCCAGAGCAGAAGTATTTAAGGCATAATTAATGAATATAAGAATATAAGTAATGGATATTTGTTGGGAATTGTCTTTTGAAACATTGAATTGATGCCAACTAAAGACATTTACATTTAGAGAGTTTATTGGTGTATGTGTTACATTCAATTTATTCTTTACATTTTCTTAAAACTTTACCTTCATAAAACCCTTCAGAAACTCTTTTTTTTTTTTTTAGTTGATTGTAATGACCCTGAGTCAAGTTAACTACCCAGAACACCCTAGTAGTGTTTTGCAAGGATGCACTGCATGTTTTCTTCAGTAAATCTGGTAATTAATGTTATTTTTGCATCTGTGGATTTTGCATGTGTTTTCCAGGTTCTACACCCGCTGGAAAGAGTGGGAGTCCTGGTATTCCCAGAGCTTTGGTTTGCATTTTTCTCTGCGGGAGGAGCAATGGCAGGAGGACTGGGCCTTTATACTGTCATTAGCCAGTCAGGTAAGCAACCAGATGAGAAAACATTCGGATCTCACCACCGACTGAGATAGCTGCAGTTGACTCATATAGAAACACACATCCCACCCGAGAGGGCTGAACAGATGTCTGAGCATTGTGAGCAATGGGCACTTTTTATAGCACTGTTTCCATTAGTTGCTTGTTTCCATACAGATCTATGGAAGATTTTGACAGTTTCATGTCAACATGGCATCAAAACTCTGTATATTTACTTTCAGAATACACACTTTTCTTATTATGAATGATTCATCAGTGCGTGTTATTCCAACGAATCATAATGTTTTTCTTCGTATGCTTTCATCAACATGTAACCATTTACTCCAACTCTAAACAGTTTCTCTTTTTGGCTGCTTTAAATGCATCATCGATTACCAGTGTCAAATTATTAAAGTAAAATGAGTTGCATATGCTGTTTTATGATTTTTTTTATAATAAAATTTTCAGCTGAGTTTGGGAAACACGGCATTGAGGTTTCCCTGGCAAAACAAAGTAGTTGTTTAACATGTTATTGTGACTCTCTTGTCTCTGTCTCTGTCTCTATGTTCTTGTATCATCTTCCTGCAGCCGGGTGCAAGTTTAGAGCAGACGCACGTGTTTGTCTTGGCACACATCCTTCGGAGACCTATCATAGTGTACGGTGTGAAATATTACAAGAGCTTCAGGGGAGAGACGCTGGGATACACACGCTTTCAGGGTTAGTGTGATTTGTACATGCGCTACGCTAGAGTGTAGATATTTACATTTTATTTTGCAATGGCTGTTTCTCTTATCTAGAAAAACAGATTGGCCTCTGATCACCATCTATAGGCAGATAGATATAGACAGATATATGCATTACTGTTCATATATATATATATATATATGTAATAGAATTAGCTATTACTTTTTGGCAACACTTTATTTTACAGTTACACCTATTAGTTGCTTATTAGCATGCATATTACTAGAATATTAGCCATTTATTAGTATTAATTAAGCACATATTAATGCCTTATTCTACATACCTCATTCTACCCAATACCTTAACTTAACTACCGCACTAACTATTAAAGGGTTATGAAAAAAAAAAGAAAAATTTGTCATTAATTACTTAACCTCATGTCATTCCAAACCCGTAAGACCTTCGTTCAATTTCAGAACACAAATAAAGATATTTTTGATGTTATCCAAGAGCTCTCTGAACCTCCATAGACAGCAACACAACTGAAATGATCCAGGCCCAGAAACATAGTAAAACTGGTAAAATAATCCATGTGACATTAGTGGATCAACTGTAGTTTTGTAACTCTAAAAGAATCCTTTTTTTGTGCAAAGAAAACAAAAAAGAACATAATTTATACCATTCTTCTTCCATGGCTTACGTCTTCCACCATTTTAGAGAGTATCACATACACATGCTTTAACGTATTTGGCGTAATCAGCCTTGTTTACATTCGGGGGAAAGCATGGGCATGTGCGTAATCTGCGTCTGTTTACACCTAGAGGAAAGTGTACACGTACATTAGGATGCTTCAGAGAGCATGTGGTGGAAGACGTGAAAAAAATGATAGAGTAAATTATGTTATTTTTGTTTTCTTTGCGCAAAGACGAAGTTGAGTCACTAATGTCACATGGACTGTTTTACCAATATTTTTACTATGTTTCTGGATCTGGGATCATTTCTGTGTATGGATATCTGATATCACCAAAAATATCTTGTGTTCTGAAGATGAACGAAGGTCTTACGGGTTTGAAACGACATGAGGGAGTAATTAATGACAGAATTTAAATTTTTGGGTGAACTAACCCTTTAATAGAATTTATAGAGTGAAAAGTAGTAGTTAATAATTAACAAGTGTTACCCGTTCAAAAGTTTTTAAATGCTGCTTTTATGAACTTTTAATCATCCTTGTCATTTTCACAACAACATTAAGTGGCTTAAGTGTGTTCAACATTTTTTGAGCAGCAAATTATCAGAATGATTCCTGAAGGATCATGTGACACTGAAGACTGGAGCTGCTGACAATTCAGCTTTGACATCGCAAGAATACATTCTATTTGAAAATATATTTAAATAGAAATCTGTTTTTTAAAATTGTAATAATACAATTATTTTCAACCAAATAAACACTGCTCTGATGTTGGCGAGCAAAAGAACTAAACTTTTGAGTGGTAGTGTGTAGATAAAAATTTAAAAATTAAATATGATTTATATATTCATATTTCATACATTAATACAAAAGGTTTTTATGCAAAGAAAGTTTACTCTAAAAAAACATTTAGAAAGAATATATGTATTATCTGTCTTTTAGACAGATAGGGATAAAAAATAAGTGCAGTTGTCAGAAAAAGGGCAATACAACAAAAGTCATACATCTCCAAATAATTGACTTAGTGAAAGTGTTGACATAATTATAAAGAGCTTGTCACTGCACATGTCTGATGATTCTATTAGTTTCATCAGTATTTACAGGGATGATTAGTGTAAGCACATTAACATTATTCTCTGAGCTGTTTGGCCATGTTGTGATCTATTATATCCGCCGCTGATAGGCTGTTATTGCCAGCAGAACCAATCCATATATCTGTCAACACTCTGCTGACTTCAAACACAGTGTTGGTTTTCAGGGTCAGTCACACTGTTTGTGTAATTACTGTTTGCTTTGGTTGTTATCTTGCAGGTGTATACCTGCCTCTGTTATGGGAGCAGAGTTTCTGCTGGAAGAGCCCTATAGCCCTGGGTTATACGCGAGGACACTTTTCTGCCTTGGTTGCCATGGAGAACGATGGCTACGATAATCGAGGCGCGGGCGCCAACTTGAACACAGACGACGATGTCACAGTCACTTTCTTGCCGCTGGTTGACAGCGAACGAAAGCTGTTGCACATTCACTTTCTGTCAGCACAAGAGGTGAGAATAGGTCTGATGACAACAAAACACTCTTGAATATGTCTTGAATGAAAGCCAAAAGCCTTGTTTATTTTGAATATCTCTTTTTTTATGATTATTATTTCATAAATCAGCCAAAAATGCATTTGCATCATGTTTTTAGGAATAAAATGTTAGATAAATCATTTGAACTACATTTAAACAAACCCTTCAGTAAAAATCTTCAGAATATAGATAATAAACTGTATAATCTCCTAAAATAAACGGTAAAAAAACAAAAAACAATTTACAAAAATATCTAATGGAATAATTGTTATCATTATTATTATTATTATTTATTTATTATTAATTTAATTGGGCAACTTTTTTATTTAGATTAACTTGATGTATTAAAATGACAAAAACTCAAATAAACATTAATCTAAACTGTACAGACGCATTAAAAATGGTAACACTTTATGATATGGTTTAATTTGTTAACTACTGTATATATTAACAAAAAGCAATACATTTGTTACAGCAGAAGGTAATCTTAGTTAAAGTTAAAAATACAACTGTTCATTGTTAGTGCATGTTAGCTCGGGTCCATTAAATAAATATGAATAGATCAATCTGATTTCGATGTTGAAATCAACATTAATAAGATTATTAAATGTTTTGAAATTATTTTTCATTGTTAGTTTGTTAAATGTTACCAAATGTAACCTTATTGTAAAGTCTTACCAAAACTACTAGAAATGGTCAAAATACTAAAACTAAAAATTAAAATATAAAATCTCGAAATTGACCAGCATATGAAAAAACTGTGGTGTTGCCTGTAATGTCTTGCCTTAACAATTCAATAATAAGCTACTTCTTGGTGTCAAATTCATTCTATAATTTCTTTTTTGAAAATCCTGAAAGTTCAACACCAAGAAAAATTGTAATTGACATAACTTTTATCGCCACCTTTCTGTACTTAATAGTACGGAGCTCACAGCGTCACCTACAGGAGAAAAAAAAACAATCCGTGGCCACGGATTTGCAATACGTTCCCTCAGTTTATAAACCGTACCCACGAATTCTTAAACAGTCCCCTCGGTTTAACAAATCATGCCCACGGATTAATAAACCCATGAATTTCCAATCCGTGCGTTCAATTTTTGTAAACCCGAACGTTCGGCTTTTTTAATCCGTACCCACAGATTCATAATCTATGATCACGCTTTCGCAATCTGTTCCCATGGAACTGTAAACCCTTATGACTGGTTTTGTGGTCCATGGTCACATATTTGCTTACTGGAAAAGTGACAACAACCTAAATTCGCTTCATGTCGTGAAATATAACATTAGTTATAACATTGCATTCAGCCAGAGAGCTGACAACATAACTTGGACATTATTTGCTTTATATTGTTTTTTACCTTCTCCTCTCGAAACACTGACAGAGTCGCGTCATCCAACTCTCTATCATTTTTTAGAAAATTAAAAAAATCCTCCATTTTAAAAAATAAACAAAACATTGAATCCAGGTGGCTGGTTGAATCTGCCGGCAAATACTGGGGGCGGGGCCACAAATCCATGAGTAGTTTACTGTCCCGTGGGAACAGATTGCGAAAGCGTGTGCAGGGATTATGTCATACATCATAATGCAGATTATGACTGTGGATTGGAAATTCATGGGTACGGTTTATTAATCCATGGGCATGATTTGTTAAACCGAGGGAACAGTTTAAGAATTTGTGCGTACGGTTTATAAACTGAGGGAATGAATTGCAAATCCGTCGCCACGGATTGTTTTTTTTTTTTCTCCTGCAGGTGACGCTGCGGGCTCCATAGTATGGAAAATGCATGTTTTTGTAAGCTTTTTTTTTTTTTTATATGCAATTATGTATATATTAATACAAAAATACATCTCTCAACAGTTGTAAAAAATATTAACAGAGAATACAAAGAAAAAATAAATAAATATATGAATAAAATATGTGCCGGGGGAAAACAAAACAACACAAAAACATTTAATTAACCAAATTAAACTGACATAGTTATTGCGCAAGGTAGTACGATAGTGTTTCTTTAATTTCTGTTTCTACAATTTGGCCTAGATTTAGCCCAATACTTTACATGGATGTGATAGTTTTCAAGTAGTTTTTGTAAACTGCTGTTGATGTACCTTGACGTGTCCTGTGATTGGTCAGATGGGGACAGAGGAGCAGCAAGAGCGGATGCTGCGGCAGTGGATGGACTGCTGTGTTACAGAGGGCGGGGTTCTGGTGGCCATGCAGAAGAGCTCCAGGAGGCGGAACCACCCGCTTGTCACTCAGATGGTGGAGAAGTGGCTGGACGGTTACCGGCAGCTCGCCGCTTGTCCAACTCTCTCCGACGGAGAGGAAGAAGAGGAGGACGACGACGACGAGTGAAGAGCATTCGACGTTACTTGACACTACACACAGAAACACACAAACACACCCCTCTAGCCCCGACCGACCGACCGACAAACCCGAGCTTTCCTTTTTGTTTTTTCTCCCTAATTAATTTGGGTTTGTTGCAAAATAAAGGAATGCATTCATGATTGTATTTGTCTTTACGGAGTATGTTCTTTGCTTTGGTTTGTGTTGTTTTTAATTTGCTGTTACAATGCTTGTAGTGATTTAAGAACAAGAGGAAGGATTAGGAGAGGAAAAGATATTTAAATAGGTAAATTGCAGCAATTTAAGCACCCTTTTTAAACGTCAGGTTCAGTTTGTAACAGAGCCGACGCAGATGTCTATTTCTATTTGTGTAGCGTGACTAGACTGAGATTACTAAAATATAATTCACTACACGCGTTTGACAACGAATCACACGTATGTCTCTGACTACTGCTTTTCTAAGTAAAGCCGTCGTTCCTCACCTGGTCGTTACGAGGAGAACGCAAGTGGACATTTTAACTCTATTTCTAACAGATTTTCTGTATTTATCTGAATAGTTTGTGAGCCATAGAAATGAATGCTTTTCCACTCACACTGTCGTCTCTTGTCGTCCCATCTTTGACCTGCACTGCAAACGTGAACGCTGCAAAGAAAAACAGGCATGTGTCAGTTTACTGTGTCCGTTAGATGAGATTTCATGCCCTTCTTTGAAAGGGAACATTTTTTCAATGTGGTCCGTTCACTCTTTCAGTTGTGTATTTGTGTGTGGTGTTTGTCTTTTGTAAAATGTCTGCAACAGATTTTTCAGTGCATGTTTTTTTTTTTTTTTCCTTCACCCAGTTTCCAAAACTCTGTCATCACATTCAAAGACTTGATGTAGACCAAAGTGAACATTACGAGAGATCTGTTGAGTGTTTTTGCAGTGCTAATATAACCCGTTAACTGGCTTTGTTTTTCCCGTTTTCATCTCATCACCTCCTGTGTTTGTGTTCTCACTTCTCACATCCTCATGTTTTATTTTCTTTTTTAAATTATGTGAAAGTTCTGCTACACTATGGTATATTTGATATATAAGGTGGAGACCAAACTTGGTGATATTGAAGACCTAAGTGTTTTGAATGTCCAACTATGAAACTATTATAAAACTTCGAAACAAAACAAAACGTGTGATTTCCTACATACAAACTACACTGTGCGCATATGAGAAATGCTCGTTGCAGCTCTTTGTTTTTTGTAAGGATGTTGCAATAGCAATACGTTGTCTATTTGCTATTTAAATTATAACTTTTTAGACCACACATTAACTGTAGGGTTATTTGGAAAAACCAAAATAGGCATGCCAAAGCATTACAAGTCAAACAATGTGGTGCTAGAATGTCATGGAGAGTTGTTTAGCAACATAGGACCTGCTAAAACAATGCATGCATGCTTCATTAACTAGTGTACACTTTGTCAAGGGTTTCTCAACATTTGACCAGTGAATTTATATTACTACTCCAGTCAATGTGGGTTGCAATGTGGGAGGCAGATTTTGTTTATATCTCAAAATGTAATGTTTATTATGTTTATTTATTGTGCTGAACACAAAAGAAGTTATTTCGGAAGAATGTGGGTAACCAAACATTGCTGGTCGCTATTGACTTCCTTGGTATGCAGAAAAAATAAAAATGGGATCAGCAACTATGAAAAATTATTCAAAGTATCTTCTTTTGTGTTACACAAAATTTTCAGGCTTCTCAATTTAAATTTGAGTGAACTATACCTTTAAGAGAGTAGGTAATTATTTTGTAGTCTTCAGCATATCAGTTAATATTCCATAAATACACAAATGCAAACGTTAATCAAGGTTGTAATGATTGACAGTGTGAAGTCGCAAAACCTGACAGCTATTTTGTTAATTACTAACCCTGGGGAACTTATAAACAGTGTAAAAATGTCATGCTCTGGCTGTAAATGATTTGTTCAGATATAACGAAGACAACAGGTTAACTAAAATATAATGAATATGTAATCAATTGTATATATATATATATTTAATTAAATGCTTCTCTGTTGTTATTTTCTTGTTAATGAGCTATGAACATTACATTGCTTTCTTGAAGTAAATGTAAAGTTCTGTCACAATTGATTAGAAGCAGTTTTATTGGCGTCTTTCCACAGTTAAAACACAGATTAAGCAATTACGAGACATGCATTTCAGAAAGTTGTACTGTTTCTTTCAACATAGTTCTGGTGGCATGTTATAGGTATTAGTAGTAAAGATGATGTTTGAGTGCCATTTGAATCTCACGCCACATTTAGCATCAAAATGGCATTTGTTTAAATGTCATCATATGTATAAGCCAAATAAGCACTAATTAAACCTGAAGATTACAGCCAATGATTTTGACCTTCCAAAACTATTTCAGCCCAAAACAGAAATCAAATTTTGGCTTTTGTAATTATTCTGTAATAATTTAAAATCATCAATAGAAAATAGGTTGGAAAATTATCACAAAATGGTAATCCAAACCTAAACCAATGACAAGTAGACCTCGGGCTTTAAGCATCAGAGAATTCAAAAAAGGCTCAGAGAAACTCAGTGAACTGAAATATTTAATTGGCATTGAGCACAAATGAACAACGGAGGGTTAAGCCCGGATTAGAGTTAATACATATATATATAACAAAACAAAAAGGTGTAAGACTGTGTAATGACATGTTAAAGGTAGAGCCCCTCCGGTGTCCCCTCCTGTTTCTTGTACAGGACGTTCTCTTTTGACTTTTTGAAGTCTTCATTAGTAACTTTCATCCTTCGTTCCCTCAGAGCCATCAGCCCTGCCTCTGTGCAAATGGCCTGGAAGAAAAACACATAAAATCGCTATTAAGTACAATGAAGTGCTTGAAGAGTTAATTTGCAAAAACAGACAACTTTAATCTTTTTTTGTGTATTCCAATTAATTTCAATCAAACTGCATTTGTTTTATTTTAACAAAAAACATAAAAACAGTTTTTTTCAAACTATTTTTCAAAAATTGTTCAGTCACTTATGGCCTTTGTTCTTGTTGTAATTAATATTTGAGGAACTGATGGGAGAATTATAAAAATGATTATTATTATCTCGCATAAACAGTATAATTTTTACAGCATAGCACACATAGTTTATCAGAGTCAGTTCAAAAATCAACTAACAGCATTGTCAAATTATTTTGTGAATTATATGTGAATATTGCATAAAAAAAAAATATATATATATATATGTGTGTGTGTGTGTGTGTGTGTGTGTATGTATGTATATGTATTTAATGTGTAAATTTAAAAAATATATGTTATTTTGGTAACAAATTTGGATCCCATTGACTTCTATCATAGTGAAAAAATACAACGGGTGTCACTGATGGGATAGTTCAGCCAAAAATGAAATTGTTTTCCATTGCTAATGTTGGTCTAAACCTGTATGACTTTTCTCGGTGTAACATACAAGATGATATTTTGAATAATTTTGGTAACAGCTTTCGTTCCCATTGACTTCTATCATCGTGAAAAAATACAATGGGTGCCAATGCAACAAAACTATTTGTTTACCAACAATCTTCATCATATAGGTTTGAAAAATTTTAGGATGAGTAAATGATGGCATAATATTTCTCTTTTTATATTTTTGGGTTGATTATCCATTTAAACCTAAATTAAAATAGTAAATTAGTCAGACAAGGTCAAATGAACCACATCGTCTTGTTCTGCAAGACAATGTTTTCCTGTGTAATCAAACTGAATAAGCATGCATCTATTTAAGTAAACGGCCTATTGATGCTACCTTGATGTCAGCACCCGAGAGGTCGTCTTTAGCCAGGATGAGATCGTCCAAAGTCACGTCATCTGCTACCGTCATCCTGCTGGTGTGGATCTGAAAGATTCGCCGCTTGGTCTTCTCATCCGGCAGTGGGAACTCAATCTTACGATCGATTCTACCTGTGAAATCACAAAAAGGAAACATCTAATTTAAGTCTACAAAGTAATGCACTTCATCCTTATCTGATTATGTGCACTTTAAAACAAAGGAAGCTCTGACACTAATGTTTGTGACATCAGACGTTTGTGTCTGGCCAGTGAGTCCACTTTGATTCAATTAGCATGTGAAACCCTCACCAGAAATAAACAGGGTAAGCTGACTAATTCACCTGGTCTAATGAGAGCTGGGTCAAGTGTCTCAATCCTATTAGTAGCCATGATGACTTTAACATCTCCGCGGGAGTCAAATCCATCCAACTGGTTTAACAGCTCCAGCATTGTTCTCTGGATCTCACGCTCTCCTCCTGAATTAGAGTCGTACCTGCAGAGAAACAACATCCAAACGTCAGTGTTTACCACCGTTTATAATAAAAACAATCCAGTCTGTAACACACCTGGGGCAGATAAATCTGATTTATACCTCACAGAAATTGTATAATTTTTACAGCATAACATACATATAGTTTGTCAGAATCAGTTCAATAATCAACTAACAGCATTGCCAAAGTATTTTGTGAATTATATGTGAATATTTTTGTAAATAGGAGAATAAAATTGTGTAAATAATACATTTAAAATTGTAATAAAAAGCGCATATTTAAAGATTTTCAACTTTTAGTTTTTTCTACATATACTTTTATTCATATCTAAAACAAGAATGTATTAAATGTCACAGTAAAGGCATTTATATAATAATTTATGTAGATTTCAAGAGTAATGTATGTTTTTTTGCGCAGTAAGTCAGTGTATATATATATATATATATGATTTCTGAAGGATCAAGTGACACTGAGAACTGGAGTAATGATGCTGAAAATCCAGCTTTGCATCCCAGGAACAAATTAAATAAAAAAAATAATAATATTCAAATAGACGACAGTAATTAAACATTTTAATAATATTTTTGATCAAACAAATGCAGTCTTGGTGAGCAAAACCCTTTATACTCACCTCTTTGTGCCGATAGCGTCAATCTCATCTATAAAGACAATGGACGGAGCGTGTTCCTCAGCCACTCTGAAGAGCTCTCGCACCAGTTTGGGACCATCACCCAGGTATTTCTGAATCAGCTCTGATCCCACCACCCTCAGGAAGGTGGCAGACGTCTGGTTGGCCACTGCCTTTGCCAGAAGAGTCTTGCCTGCACACCAGCAGCACAGAACATCCACACTAAGGAAATGACAACATACAGATGCAAATTGGTTTTTAAGACTCCTCAGACTGACCTGTTCCTGGTGCCCCGTACAGAATGACCCCTTTAGGTGGCTTTATTCCCATCTCCTCATAATACTCTGGATGCGTAAGGGGAAGTTCCACAGACTCCTAAATGAAGATATGCACAAGGTCAAGCATGCCTTAGTTAATTTTGATGTCACGCATTAATTTTCTTGTGGAGGATATCATGTATGTAATTCTAAAGAAGAACACATTTTATCCAAATGTATAAACTGTATCCGATTCTGAATTAAATTTAATTAAACAGCTGACATACTCAAGTACAAGTAAACAGAGAAAAACTGTCAATAATGAATTAAAATAATATTTCAATAAATGAATTGATTTTTATAAATTAATTAAAATAATTAAAATTAAAATATATATATATTTTTTTTTTTTTAGCAATTCCGAAATTAAATAAATTTTATGGTGACTGATCTATTACCTTGATCTCTTGAATTTGGTTGTCCAGACCTCCGATGTCTGCGTATGTTTCCTGTGGGGCTTTCTCTACTTTCATTACGGTCACCAGAGGGTCTGTGTCATCCATCAGCACCCCGATTACTGCATGAACCTGCAAACATTTACATAAATTAATTAAAAAAGGCAAGTAAGGGAGTCAATATTCATGTCCATTTATCTTCCTGTTGTATAAGGTCTGTGAGATTAATTTCAAGGCTTACTAACCTTGTGGTTCAGTAACACTGAACAGCCAGGCTCAAGAAGGTCTTTATCTACAAACGACAGAATACTGACATAATGTTCAGAGCCCACAGATGTCGACACAATGGCATGATTATCGTCAATGATCTCCTCCAGAGTTCCCACAGACATGGGCGTCCCTCTGAGATCATCAACTTTAGATCTCTCCTCCTGTAAAAAAAAAAAACAAAAAAAAACAAAAAAAACATCATGATTAAGGCTGGGCTTGATTTTATCTAGAACTGTTTTTCTTTAAATTTTTATATTCTGTAATGCCTCTTCAGGCTAAATTGAGGTGATTCTGATTCAAAATAAAAACACTAATAAAGTATTTTTCATAATATAAAACAGACACAATGACAAATGTGCTCACCTCCTGTTTCTCCTCCAGGGGTTTCATCTGCTCCTGGTTCCTGATGAACTCCTCCTCCATCAGCAGATAGTCTTTGATTCTCTCTTGTTTGAGGAGTTTCAGTCTGCACTGGGTGTGTGGAGTGACTGAGGAAGAGGAAGAGACAGCTCATGATTTTATGGATCACTACCATCTTTGTAAGAGCCTCTCGAAAGGCTTGGTTTAAAGCTATAATGATGTTTATTTTACCCAGAGGAAGTTTGCTAGCAGCATCTGGTCCCTTTACTTTCTTCTTTCTTTTCCCAACTCGTGTGGGAATGGGAGGCTCATACTTCTTTTTCTTATCCTAAAATTCAATGCACAGAAATTAACTATCAGGCAGAGATTTATTTCCATTTTAACAGCAAAATTTCACTTTAGAGATTCATATATTTATCTTTTAATATTACTTAATAGTAGAGAGGTTTGTGTGTAATACATATTCACCTTGTCATCTTTCTTCCCTCCACCAGGTCCTTGTCCTCCACTCTGACTTTGACCCTGTAAAAATCAAACATAAATTTAACCCGATGTTCTGATGATGTCTTTCACCATTTTGTTTCATATATATATGAGGGACATATACACGCACATATAGGGAAGAGAAATAGATAGATAGATAGATAGATAGATAGATAGATAGATAGATAGATAGATAGATAGATAGATAGATAGATAGATAATACACATATAGCACAAATAGGTTTATTTTCATTGAGTAAGGTAATAACATTCGTAAATCTTGTTTTAGAATAATTCATATTTTCCTTGTTTACATTTAACGTGATATAAGCACACGACCATTATGATGCATCAATTTGACAATTTGACATCCATATATCTATTTTTTCCTTTAAAACCAACACCAATGTTTAATAATAGGTGAATATAATAACAATAACGTGTTGACATTTCTTTTTATATAATACCTTGACAATACGCTAACACAACAAGCTAACTTTCCTGCTTTTCTGTTTAACAAACACTCGTAGAGACAAACGTCTAACAGTACTAAATACGTATAATTAATTTCTAAACCACAAATTCATATACATATACTAAATATATAAAACAAACTATTTAACAAAGAAAAGAAGTTAAAAATGCTGGCTCACCATTGTCGTTTGATGTCTGTTTGTTCTTCTGCACTAACAGATTAAGCCGAGTGTTGTCGCCTCCGCCACCTTCTGGAGAGGAGAGCACATTGATTGACGTCCTCACTCCTTCTTCTAATCTAAATAACCTTACCAGGGCAAATTGGTTAATGATGTATGTAATTATTGAGGAAGATGGTTATTAATTAGCTGCTTTTATTTCTAACGATTTGACTCCACAAGAGAGTCTTACGCGCATAAAATATCGCGAGAGTGCACTGTTTGCAATTAAGGGTTGTGGTTGAGGTCTCGCGAGACTTTCACAGAGTGAAGGTAAAGAGTATAGAAGTACTTCTATACTCTTTGGTGAAGGTTACTCTCCCTGGTTACCATCTTTCCGCTATCCCGCTCACTAATGCGGGGACCCGAATAAAAAGAATGGCCAATAACCTGTGAGTTTCTGGAAGATTTTAATTCACGTCTTCAACAGTACGAGGAAGACACGAATACAAAGTTTATCGTTTTTAAGAGTGATCGTGCATTTCATATCTGAAGTTTTAAATGCTCATACTCAAAATTAGTGATCTGAACTAACCAAACCCTACATATTTTCTGGCTAATCTATGCTTATAACAACGTACGAATACCTAGCAATGTTCATCTTGATAACTGATTTATTTTTGGAGTGTTTTAGCAACCATCTAGCAACGCCCTAGCAACCAGTTAGCATACTTTGGCAACTATCCACTATAAAGCTTCAATCAAAGTAATTATTCTTCTGTATTTTGATTCTTTTTAGATCTGACAGTGGAAAAACAGATACAATGAAGTGAAGATTGTTCCTTTTAATGGTGTGCCTTTTAAGATAATTGGAGAAAAGACATATATATGTCACCTAGGAAGAGCCAAGCATGCCAAAGCCAAACAAAGACGTCAGGAAAGTCAAGTAAGACCTTCACACAAATGTCCTATCGTATCTGGATGTGACTTATTCTGTTTCAGGCACAATGTCATAAAGATTCATGCCCTACAAGAAGACGCTTGAAGCAGCAAACCAAAAAAATGCTATAAATGTAGTTCATATTGTGAAGTTTCCTGAATATAAAGTAAGACACTTAATACATTCTGTCAGATAATATTAATATTTGTGACAACACTATTTAATGTTGGGTTATTGTCTAATATTTTAACACCATGAAGCATCCAGTGATACAATTTTTTTCTTCCTTGTAAATCAGATTTTTTCCTAACAGGTCTCATACGACCATCTTGTCATTGTCAGACACATTTGTAGACTGTAAGTATTTTTGTGTTTTTGGTGGCCAGATAACTGAACATAACCCAAGTCATCAGCTGTTCGAGAAGCACTAAGACTAGATCCAAAGCATGTGCGCACAGAAGAAATGTTTGCGGCCAGTTTCCCAGATATTAAAGAGCATCAAAACCACCCTATACATTTTCATTATTACATCAAACAACTAAACACTTCTATCACTTAATCTGAGACATCTTTACTTTGACACAACGATGGACTGATGACAGCTCACTCATGGCGGGTCTATAAAACTATTGTGGGAGGGGCCTGACAGAACTAGGAATCTCAGAGCAGGCTGATTTGAGAATCTTAAAATAGGGTTTAAAAAAAACACTAAGTGGATTTTTTATCACTATAGAATGAATGTGTACACACACATTTATGTTCAAACAACTTGTAAAGTGATATTTGCATCTGATGATCCCTTTTAATTATCGGATTTACTCAAACAAAAAATAAAAACTATTTACTTGTCTTTGCTACACAGAATTTCACTGCCGCTAATCTTTCTGTGGGTGAGGACAAATGTGAGCTACGCTGTTGTTGGGGTGTTTGTAACCCTAACCCTAACTTCATAGTGGACTTCTGTGAGG
>JAUMHR010000072.1:1911513-1928921 GCA_032361145.1 Enteromius fasciolatus | reverse complement strand
TAAATTGTTACTCTTAATTTGTTTGGGATGATTTCTGTATTTTCTAGTTCGGGGAACAGACACAGTCTCTATAGTGTGATATCTAGGTGAAGAAGTTAGTTTGTGCTGAGCATGTGTGGTGAGTATAAAAGTCTAACCGCTGCATTTCCCCTCCAGATGCCTCATGAGATGCAGAAATAGTTTTACTCCTCTTTTGCCATCAGCGATCATTATTTTAACTGTGTTTTAGGTCGAGTTAGTTCATCGGCAGAGTCGCTGTGCTCTAAGACTGTAAGGTTTCTTGTGACAGAGTGCCATATTAAACTGTGTGTGTGTGTGTGTGTGTGTGTGTGTGTGTGTGTTAAGCTGTTAGACTTTAATAAGCTGCCAAAGCATGGAGGTGTTAAAGATCTGGAGAGCGAGAGGAGGTCTAGCTTTCACCTCTTCCTGTGACTCAAACACCAATGTCTGCATATTCATGCTCAGGCTATTGTTGTTGCCTCACAGGTCAGATCTTTCGGATTACCCAGCATTCAACTGGAAAAACTTTTTTCTTTGCCGACCCTGTGACCCACATTTCCACAGATTGTGTGTGTGTGTGTATGAATGTTTGTAGTAAAAAAAAGTCAGTCATGGCCAAGGTAATGCAATGAATGCCGCAGAAATTGCTTTTGCATTTACTGTGGACAATGAAAGAGAGATTGGGAAAAGATGGACTGGGAGGAAGTGCTCAAAAGGATGAGGACTAAGAAATACAGGATGCCTTTTTTTTAATTGAAAATGATCTGTTATGAAAGAACCTTTTATAAAGTGATCCATCATGCCTTTCTTTTATGGTGCTCTTCTGTCTGGAGAGTTGATATTTGTCCTTCAGCAGGATGGTTGAAATTGAGTCATGTTTTTGTAGGATGGCTGTGAGTGTATGTGTGTGTGTGGCGTGTGCTCTGATCAGTTTCAGGTTGAGTGAAAGGGCACCGGTTCTTAAATCGCTGAAGCGAGATGTGTCTCGGTGTGTTGGTCTCAGTGTGGGACTGGAAGTCTGTTTGTGTCTCTTTCTCAGCTCAGAATCTGACTGAGGGAGACTGGCAGCTCTGTGCAAACATTTTCAGATTTAAAAATGCTTTTTTAAACCTCAAAGGGCCAACAAAACAGAAAAAAGGTAACAGACTCCAGTCACCTCGAGTCTATTCAGGATTAAATACAGCATGAAAATTGACCTTATTTCCTTGCACGATGCTTTTAAAGAAAACTTTCTGCTGATATATCCAAAGTCATATACATTTGTTTCACTCCAGTATTTTTAGTGTTGTTTGCACTTGCAAAATTTGTTGTTTGGCATTAATCTTGCCAAAAACAAGGCATTTTAGCTAGTTGCTGCTAGGGGTGATCAGTCATCACATATGTAATAAATATTATACTTAAACTTAAGTTTGGGGTCAGCAAGATTTGTATTTATTTTATTTTTTTATTTTTCAAGAAAAATGTTACTTTTTGTCCAGCAAGGATACATTAAATTCATAAGAGTGACAGTAAAGACATTGTTACAAAAACAATGTTACAAAATGCTTCCATTTCAAATAAATGCTATTCTTTTGAAATTTCAACTGTTCAAAGAAGGCTGTAAGAAAATATTAAGCTGCACTAACATTGATAATAATAAGTTTCTTGAGCATATCAGCATGTTAACTGATTTCTGCATCATTCAGCTGTACATAACAATAGTAAATTATGTTCAAAAATATATATATTCAAATAGAAAACTTTTATTTTAAATTATAATAACATTTCACAATATTGCAATTTTTGATCAAATAAATGCAGCTTTATTGAGCATAAAATACAAAATCTTACCAGCCCCAAACTTTTAATGAAAGTGTACATGAATCCCTAGCCATGAGTACATTTGTAAACTTGCTTAAATAATTTTGTAAATGCTAACAGTTTGTAAGTTAAATGTTATCACTAATGAGGTTTTATGTTTAGCTCTTTTAGGCTGTCAAAGACTGCCATAAAAAAAAAAAAAATATATATATAATAAAAATAAAAATAATAAAAAATTTTTTTTTTTTTTTTAGTAAACACAATCTATTTGTTGTGTCTCCAGCCTAATGAAAGCGCGTTCTTATTTGAATAGTATCATGGCTCCCTCTAGTGGCTAAAATCATGTCATTTTGTTAGTTGTCTTCTGGTTTTACCTGGACTGTGTTTTTCTGTGCAGGTGTAAGGTGGCGTTATGCCCTCTGGAGGATTCTGGGAGCTGTAGTTTCCTGTTGCTAAGCTCAGTGAACACCAAACCAGGAGAACAGAGCTGCCATGGCTTTGATTGACAAACACAAGGTCAAACGGCAAAGACTTGACAGAATCTGCGAGGGTAAGAATCTCACAATGTCCCTTAAGCACCGTGCTCGCGTCAGGGAAGGTATCAGATGGCAATACATAAAATAGCCTTTGTATGTCTAATAGACTTCTTGCTCACCAAGACTACATTTATTAAAAAAAGAATATTAAAACAATAATATGCTGCTTAAACTACCATGAATAGAAAGTTCAAAAGAATAGAATTGTTTGAAATGGAAATGAATACGTTTACTGTCACTTTTGATCAATTTAATGCATCCTTGCCGAAAGTATTCTAAACCATAATATTAACATTTTCCTATGAAAGTATGGTACATTTTTTTGGGGTTATTTCTAAGCCCTACACAATTATTTGTCAAAAGCTGGAATATATATATTTGAGTGTTTGTGTGTGGGCATGTGTGATAAATGATGTCATCTCGACTTTCCTGAGAAAGTTTTTCCAGCTTCCCAAAATGTTCTTATTGGTCCCATTTGAGAGTCATCAGAGGCAGATTAAAAAACCATAGGAATAACTAGTGAAACGAAAATGCACATTTGCCCCAAAACACATGCTGAACGTTCACCAAAGTTGACATCAGTCATGATGATGCAATGTTCCTCTAATGGAGCAGGAACTTAAATGACTGTTTAAACCCCATATCACATATACATCGACGCACACGTACATGCAATCAATCTGTAATCCCCGAACGCTGGGAAAGTTTTCCATCCTTTCCACGGAAAAACCACGGTTTGGCATCTCTCTGCTGCCTGATATTATAAGCGTATAAAAGTTTGCATTTGGCTCCTGGACCCCCTCGCTGGGACTTCTGAATGCGGTTGATCTGGCAGCCCCGCATTTTCTTCCTCGCACATCAATTAGGCCCATGGTTAGGAAACCGAGGAGGGGAAATGTGCCTCTGGGGATGTTGTAAACTACACTGTGTACAAAGAGGAAGGGCCAGAGAGTCATTGGTTTTTTTGGTCTGACAGGGTGTAGTTTTCAGATGTGAGATGGGCTCCACTGACCGCTGAAATGTTGCTCTACATCTTTTCATGTTTATTTGTTTTACGTTATGGTCATTTTTAGGAGGTCTCTGTGTATTGTAAAGAAAGCCTGATGTGTTGAAGTCACTGTGATTCTGGTCTTACTGTTGCTGAATCATCTGTGCAAAGAAAAATAGTTTGCTTTTGTAATCCTTAATCAAAACAGGCTCTTCTTCTGAAACTAATTTCTTTGCCGTTGACGTCATGGGATAACGTTAACCAATAGTCAAATAGCTATTTAGACAGTGTTTTAGTAAACTTGTAATCAGTCTGTCTCCTTGCTGGTATGGAACGGCCCTGTTTGATAATTGATTTGACTCATCCCACATTTTTTTCTCGTTGAATAATAGTTTTTCACTTGCCAGCACGTCATATTGTGGAAGCGTAACAGGTTTGTGAATAGGCGTGATTTGAAAAATGTGGATTGTTTTAAGTGTATTGCATTGCATTTGTTCAAAGAAGTTAAGGGACGAGCTGAAATAGTTCTCTGTGGTGCTCAACATTATGCCTCCAATGCTTTTGACTGAACTTGAACCTGCAACATTCCTTTAGTGCTATGCGAGTTGTCCTTGTTGCATTCAAAGAGAAATTTTGTGCATGCTTGCATTAGAAAATACATTTCGATTGACTTTATTATTTATTTATTTTCCCGTTTTCCTTATAAAATGTCATTTATTTACCTAATTTAAATAGCTGTAATTTGACAAAATTTGCATGATTATTAATTACTTATATTAGGTTTATTAATATACCAGTATATCATTGTAAAAAAAGGGTATTTAAGAACAATATTATTATTATTATTATTATATTTTCCTAATAATCATTTTTATTTTATTGTGAAATATTGCAGAAGTAATTATTATTATTTAATAATACAATGAAGTAATATTAATTATTATTATTTATTTTAAAGTACAACTATAACATAGCAAGGCTAATATTTAAAAGTCTTGATTTCTTTAATTTAAATTGTTAAACCCTCAAGTTTTTATTTTGAACACAGAGCTGCACTATAACACTCATATATTCATTCAATTAAACCACAGCTGTGATTTGGAAATTGCACTAAGCCATGCTTGACAGACATGCTAACTAGACACTAGAAGTGTCTCAAAAGAGACTTTAAACAATTATGTTCATCAGGTAGTTTGATTTTCTCCTGTGAGATCAGTAAGTTCTTCTAGGAAGCGTTTCATTGAGGGGGTTTTAGCTATTGTGCTGTGGTGTCCCCTATCACAGAAGTTAAATTGTGCTTCCAAGTAGTGCAAGTGTGTGACGTACTAACCGCTAGGTAAAGTTTCAAAGAAATAGTTCAAGTCTAAAAGATCAGGTGTCAGAAACTCGAGTCGTAGTCATATTCCCTACAGCTCCAGCACAAAGCCTGCAGTCATCACATCTGCAGCCGCTGGCTCGTTAAACGCATGGCTCGTTTTCCCAAAGTTGGAAAAGCCGAATTCTTCAGTATACCTCCTATAACGAAGAAATGTCAAGTTTCTCTCTTTCCTTTTTTTTTAAGAAAAAGAGCCTTATTACCGAACCGCGATGGGACTCCCCATGAGAATTCTGCTGGCAGAGGAGAAACCAGCAGAAAAGAGGAAATCGAGAAGAAAAAATGAGGAAGTTAAGTTGTGAATGCATTATAGTGAGATGTCTGAATAGAGAGCTGACAGCTGCATCGCTGTGCAGAGGCTGAATGAAAAAGATCTGAGAGCTCTTCTGTATAGCTGATGAGTGGTTAGAAACTGGAGTATTGTAGCTGTGTTCCTTAACCAAGGTTGCTGTGCTTCTGAGAAGAAAAGACATAAAAAGGTGATCGCAAAAAGTTAATTGTATTTGTGGCTCTTGTGATTATAATGGAAGATTAGGGTCTTCAGATTATTGTAGCAGATGACAAGTAAATGTTTAATACCCTTGCTGGAAAAACAGGTCAAACTGGTTTTCTGGAACATAGTAGCTGGGTAGTTTTTGTACCAGCGAGGTCTATCAGACCAATTCAGCTTGACCCAGATGGTTTACCAGCTCAGTTTAGATCAACTAGCTGGTTGTCCTGCTTATCAACCATCTAGACCAGCTTAGAGCAGGTATGGTTAACTAAATGTATTCAAATGCTTTCGTTATATTGACATAAAGCTGAAACTAAATATGCTAATAACATGCATGCTAATAAGCAACTAGATAATAGTCAGAATTTGTCTCTAAACAAAAGTGGTACCAAATAAAATATGAAATGAGATGCGAGACGTGATTTTTATATATTTATTTATAAGAAATATATACTTTAAAAAAATAAATAAAATGTTGAAATGTTGCTTTGGCACTGAAATAAATGTTTTGTTGAAGAGCTACAATTTCTGAAACTAAAACTTAAAGATAAATTATAGGTGAAAGCATGTATCAAAATGACTAAAACTTACATTTAATTGAAAAATATGAGTAAAATAATCCAAAATAATAAATATTATAATATTGTGTTAATATTGAAACCATGATAGAGCTTATTTCATTTAATAATTCAGTGTAAGTTGTTCTTGCTGTAACAAAATGAGAATGTTTCTGATAAATTGGCAGTTTATAAGCAACTTTAATATATAAAAACACACACAGTATATTCAGCATTAGAAACTCCCAGCAGAACAAGAAAGTGAGTAAATTAGTTGAAGTAATGTTTCATTTCACCGCATTCTGCTTTTAATCACTTCATATCCTTTTTTTATGAATTTGCTTCCCTCAAAGAGCTCTCGTATTAGTAGTCATGTATAAAATTGCTTACACATGTATTCCCAGATAGGCAGAGAAGCTTGTTAAAGCCAAACGTCCCACGGGGTTTTGTATTAGATTAGTCGCAGTCTCTCGGGCACAAAGGATTTATGAAAATTCTCTCTCTTTTCCTTTGTTTCTGTCTCTCTGTCTTTCTCTCTTTTGTTCCTTAAAGTTCTGCAGAAGGATAACTAAAGACAGTGTTGCCATGATACTGCTCTCCTTGATTTTTCCATTGTAATGCAACTGTGCTGATCCATTTTGTTTTTCTTTTTGGTAATTGTGTAGCAATCGTTAAAGAATCCAATATAATCCTTGCGGCGTCTGTAAACGAAAGTCACAAAAAGAAACGCAAGACTCTTCCAGAGATTTGATTTCATTTGGCTGTGTTGCATACTCTCTCTTGCTCTGTGCCAAAACCTACTGAACTAGTAAGGCATCAGTGCCACGCTCCAAAAGGTAGGCAGCGTAATTATAAGGGAGCTTGACATGTAGCATAAACAAAGAAGCATATCCCAGCATGCAATGAGCTTATGAGGTGAGAGAATTGTTGATTATGAAGTATTTGTTTTATCTTTTGCAGAAAACTGTTGACAAAAATAGTGCATTCTAAAATAATAGAAAAACAAGCTAATGCTATTGGCATTAGTTCTTAGGTTTGAATCTCCAGTGCCGAGTGCTTTTTGTGTGACGTGGAGAGTGCAAATAGGTCACTTATTGACAAGTGAATTATATTGGGGTTTGCATTCTGTGAATGCTAAATGTATTCAGGTGTTGTTGATTCTAAACAACAGATTTAAAGCCAAAATGAAAGTCCCGCCATATCTGTATTAGAGGCATCGAACAGAGTTTCATAAAAGTCAAAGGATCAAAACAAAGCAGAGTGCTGGAAAATCACTTTAAACTGTGCAAAGCTTCAGATGCTATCAAAATGCAGAATGTATCACAATGACAGTGAATAGTCAAAGAATACGCCCTATTAATTTTATCCTGACAAGTCTCTTTCTCTCCCTCACTCTCAATCTCTCTCTCTCTCTGGTGTTTGTGGGGATCAGAAAGGATTTGGGTGGAGCGTTTCAGCGGCAGGTGGACAAAATCTGTTCACAACAAAAAGCTTTGCCTAAACCGAAAACTCAAGATTCAACTGTTAACATTCATATTGCTGGAATGTTTTTCATGAGACGCATATTTGCAAGCCTTTAGATATTGTAGAATTATTTGATGTCCCAGATTTTGCCTTTCACCCCCTGTTGGTTTTATAATGCTTATCTTAATAACATAGCCATGCTTTCTCAGTAGGGAATAGCAAAACATGGGGTGATGACTTCTTTGTTTATGTAGAATGAATGTCTAAAAATCCATATTGGTGTATTCAAGGAATTGTTCAGCTGAAAATGAAAATGCTGTCAGAATTTACTCACTCTTTCTTTTCAAACATGTATGCAAAAATTGCATTGGCTTTAATTGTATGAACAAAAATCCACTAAGGCATTTAAAAAAAAACAAAAAAAAAACATCTTCTCTTGTCACAGACAAAAAAGGTCAGGTTTGGAATGATGTTAGTAAATGTTGACAGAAGTGTCCCTTAAGGGTAACAAATAGTTTTTATGTTGTTCTGATGTTTCTAAGAAATTACGGTGTCCTTATGCAATTTCACTAAAAGTGGTATCGCAATTTGCTTTGGATCTAATTGGTTTTGTAATGAAGCTGTAATCCATAAGCTTCCAGAAGCTTTGTGACCTCATTGTTGGTGTGCTGTGAAGGGTGTTTGGAGGCAGTTCATATAGCTGCACTGGTGTCGGCTCGGGTCATAACGCAATAGATGAGTGGTGATGCTGGATCTCTGCATTTGCGTAGCTCTGCAGGCATTGCTGGCCCATCATAGGATTATTGTTCAATCAGGATTTGACGTTTCCTGACAGTGCTACACGATTCTGCCCTGCTGCATTAGATCTGTATTAGTTTCACTGGCCCTGCCCCACTGGCCCATCTCTTGGAGTCCAGCAAAGACCGCCTGCTTAATGCCAGCTGGCCAGGCTTTTGAAAGAAGCACAAACCACCTCAACCATTGGCATCAGGTAAGCGTGTCCGTGGCAGCATGTGTTCCTGTCCAAAGGGATTTCATTGTATTCATTTTCATCAGGGACACATTTTGTGTGCATTTGCATGTGACGTCACAAGGGTGAAGAGTGGATTTAAGCTGGCTTTATTTGGTCTGTAATCCCTCATAGCAATCTGAACGAGTAAAATGTTCGGAGTCGGAGCGGATCAGCTTCGCTGGATTATCACAAGCCCCTGCCTCCCCCACACCAGCCCTCCCTTGTTAAAATTTTCCTTCCTGTCTCTCTGTTTTCTCTCTTTTTCTTTCCCTCTGTCTGTTCACGCTTGTCGCTTTGCATTGCCAGAATGGAGTAGTTAGGCAGGCTTCAACTACCAACGTTATTTGTTAGAGTGCTTGGTGTCCTCTTTCCTGCTTCCATCACCACCAGCAGTATTCCCCAGATTAATTATTCACCGATTGCCAAGCAAGAGGAGCCATTTGATAGTCAGACCTTGCCACTGTGATAGACGGGAGACAGAAATTACAACTGGACCTCAGGTGAAAAGCGATACTTCTGTTTTAATTTTTCTTTCACCCTCCTTCCTCGCGTAACTTGACATCATCCTGCAACTAGAAACTTAAAGGAAAACCTTTCTCATTTTTCTTCCCTGTGAGTAAGGTATATCTTTTCCTCATGTTGATCTCTAGTAAGCAGTTGCCGATTGGCCGCTCCCAGAGCTGGGACACGCTGGGTGGTAATGAGGGTCATTGGGAGCGCAGTGACAGTGTTTACGAGCAGCAGGCCCGGATGGCTGGTCGACGCAACTCGCTGAGCTACGGAGCGGATGCGGGAGGGGGATGGTATGAGCCACCGCCTGGAGTGCTTCGCCCTGACCTGGATTTGAAACGGGAGCAAGACTCCTACCAGGAATCTTATTACAATCAGGGATATTTGGATCGTCCGGACCCCCGAAACATAAGAAAGAGCTCAGTTCCTGAGTTGAACAGCCATTACGATCGGCCACCCATGGCTCACCGTGGTTCCCTGCCACCCCACGAGTACTATCACCAAGACTCAGGCATGCCAGCACGGCCAACCGAGGGTTTTTATCGTGGAGAGCAAGCTCATTCTCTTAATAGGTCGTCTTCACATTATGGAATGACGGCTGGTCCTCGGCAATTGTGGGAACAGAGCTCAGGAGGTCGGCCTGGTTCTGCTGCCCCGACACCTGGCGTACCTCCTCCTCCACCTCCAACTGCTCATGACATGGGTCGTATTTACAGAGAACCATCCCTGCCTGGACCCCCACCTGCTACTCCTGGCACCAAAATGATGCAGGATGGGCAGCGCATTCCAAGCCGTGCGCCATCTCCAGCTCGTTATATAATGGAGCCAAATTCTCCCCGTTATGGTGCTGAGCCACCTGCCTCTCTAACAAGCCATTCAGTCTACAGTGATGTTAACGGAAGGCCAATTGATCATCATCAGCCGACTGCCACCTGCCTAGTGGTTGAACCAATTGCTCAAGGAATGGATGGAACCGCCCGAGGTATGGTCATGCATCCGGAAAACCCCTCACCATACACCATACAACAGCAACAGCAAGCCCAGCAACAGGCTCAACAACAAGCACAGCAACAAATGCAACAACAAATACAGCAACAGCAAATGCATCAGATTCACCCAGTCCACCAATTGCAGCAAGCTCAGCCAGTGCAACAAATGCAGCAAGCTCAGCCAGTGCAACAAATGCAGCAAGCTCAGCCAGTGCAACAAATGCAGCCAGTGCAGCAAGTTCAACAGGTACCACAGGTTCAGCCAGTGCAGCAAATTCCACATGTACAACCCGTGGCACCCCCAAATCCTGTCTATGCTCCAGCTCCCCCTATAACCGCTGTCCCAGTAAACGCTCCAAGTGTGGCCACTATTCCTATTCCGTTACCTCCAATTCCTGCTCAGCCTCTTACTGCTCCTCCTCCTCTCACTGTTCCTCAGACCCCAGTGGCTCCCGTAGACCCTAAAAAAAATGCGGACCCTGAGTTTCTGGCGCTGCTGCAAAAAGAGGGCCTCTCGGAAAGCACCGTCACCTCTCTACTGCAGCAGGGCTTTGACTCCACTGCAATGCTGGCTGTTATGGAGGAAAATGATGTGCGCTCAGTGGCTCCAAACTTGGGACAAGCTCGAGTTCTGTCGCGTGTTGTGCTTGGTTGCAAGCGACCACCTGAAATCCTTCCTGCCACCCCCCTCCATCCCAATGCCCCGTTCCGCGGCAGATCCAACAGCTTTAGCCATCGCAGTGACATTTACGTGCACCAGCCGCCACCCTTGACTCCTGGGATGGAGTCCCAGTATATGCAGCCTCCTTCTACTCCCATGCAGACTATATCTCCAAGGATGGTTGAAGGTTACAGTCGCAGACCCAGCAGTGCCCCTTCCCAGCAGCTTCTTGAGACCAGTGGGTATCCTGGAGCCAGGTCTGCAGGAGCATTCCATCCTCGTCCATTGTCAGGCTACAATCCTCATCCTGGCTTGCCCATGCCACCTATGACTGCAATGTCCCAACAGGTAGCCATTCCATCACATCTACCAGGAATCCCACCACAAATGGCAGCTTTTCCAGCCACAATCCATGCAATGCCACAGCCATTGCCAGCAGTTCCCCAATCAATGACTGTGCCTGCCTTGGCGCCACAGCAGGCTCCAAAGGCATACACCACCAACTATACTGTACCAATGGAGTTGATGAAGAGGGATCGGAGCTTGGCTACAATGTCACCCATGCCTAGTCCCCATGTAAGCCCACAAGTAATGCGCAAGGCTGGAGTGTCATCAGACAGAGCCCTAGTAGCCATTGGTGGTGCCGTACCAGGCCAAAATATGAGTCTGGCTAATCAGAAGCTCAGCCGACGTACTGGACCTCCGGTTATTGTCTCCACTATGGCATCGCCAGACACAAGTAAATGAAAGCCCTCTTCCATTGCCTTCTTCATGTTCTCCTTTTTTTCCTCTCCTCCACCCCCTCCAGTGCTTCAGCTCCTAACTGTCTGTGTGAGCGTGTGTGAATCATACGGTTGTAGGTTAATTGATTCAAGTTATATTTCTCTCTTTGAACTTCACTTTTAAGAAATGCTACACAGAGAAACCTTCTTTGAAGAATAAAGAAATGTGTTTGGTTTGTTGTTGAAATAGTAATGAATTGAGTGGTTAATGATGTTCCTGCATGTTTTCATACCAAGGCTGAGCTTGTTATTTTTTTTAAAGCTTGTCAAAGCTTATGAAACTAGTTGTGTGATATTCAAACTAGTATTCAGCCTTTTGTGCATGAAGGCTTAGCAAAGATTAATTAATTTAGTGTGTCATAATTCATCATCTTTTTATACTTTGTCATTGCATAATGACATACCAATAAATATTGATTTTCTGTAGTCTAGCACAAGCCCAATTTAAAAGTATGGAAAAATTGCTTTAGAATGCACAAGCATGTTTTCATTATGTTGCCTCAGGTTCAGTGGCCTGCTATCTTATTAGTCAGTCACATTTTTGCAGTATTAGTCATTATCAGCTTCAGGGTGTCAGTGACTTAGATTGTGTTTTATTTTGCTTGGTATTCTGTATTACATCGCTTTTATGTATGTTCTGTAGTTGGCATATCTAAATGGATTTGGACTGACATGTTTTATTTTTATTTTCATGGTTTGTCTTTGCTAGTTTAAACCTCTGTCACTATCTGCCTGTCGCAGCTGATCTGTTTGACTAAGATACTGTGAGTGAAGTGTAGCCTGTCAGTTAGTGGTAGAGCCCTTGGATACATGTTTGATGTGAACTGTCACTTTAAGCAATACACAGGCAAGATCAGAATGATGGACTGGACCAGAACAGGGAGAGAACGACAATTTAGTTTTTTTGCCAAGCGCAAAATTTAATAGGAAATTCATGGCATGTGGTCTTAAAATGTGTAGTTACATTTATTACGTGACATTTAAGAAAACAATTTTCATTATTATAATGCAAAAAAAAAATGTATTAGCATGAAATTGCACAATGCAAAGCTTTATTTTCTTTTCTTCTCTTTCGGTTTTGGTCTGAAATGTTTTTGCAGGACTGATTTTGATGCATGTTTTGCAGATTGTGCAAAGACTGTAAAGGGTCATATTTCTCTGTTCTTCAATCCCACTTGGTGCAGCTGGTGTAAGAGACAGTTTCCAGCCCACATTGGCTGTTTCAGAACGCTGACCAACGACTGCATTGAGGGGGAGGGGAGGCAGCGCTGGGAGTTTTACTCTGAGCCGAAATGGAGATGCAATGTCAGACCCCGGCAGGAAATTAAACAACACATCACCATAGTCAGGCTAATCACATTGTGGTGATAGTAATCAAAGTGTATGGATATGATTGGAAAGCCTCTGGGGTGGGAGAGAAATGAGCGGTGATAAACATTATTAAAGACTGACTGGTTCAGTGCCTGGTGAGCGAGCGGCTTCAGTAGGGTTGGGCAGAATGACTAAAATCACGGTATGAATTATTATATTTCATGGTAACAGCATGTATCCCAAAATAGTTATTAGTGCTGGAAATCCAACGAAGGGTGGTTTATATGTTAGATAAGCATCGAAAAGACTATTTTTGGATAATCTAGCGGATTAAATACTTTGGAACTTGATAAGGTTATTCATAACAAATAAGTCTGCCATCAGTACAAAAAAATTGTTGTACATTATGAGCTAGAAATAAAATATTAGAACATTTCCACCATGTAAATTTTATATATATATATATATATATATATGCTGGTTCTGCTGTTATTTTCTCTACTATGCAGTACAATGAAATATTTAAGGGTTGAAAAATCTAGTTGCTTGATATGTTATATTGTAGTGCAAATGTAGACTAGTCAGCTGTTTAAATACTGGTTGACCTACCCATCCCTCGAAAAGAGGACAGATAGCATCGTAATCTTTTACGACCGACTCCAATCCACGGCTTCCTCGTGCATCCGCTCGTTTCGTTTCCCTTTCAAAGGCTTCCATTTCCCTTTGTATCTTTTTTTCCTCCCTTTGCTTCTGTTACACCTTCCCTGCCGTCTCACTTGAGTTAATGGGTTTAGCTGGCTTTCGTTCCATATAATGAAACCATTTCTCCAGTGCCCCAGTCATCTCTGACTCCAGATGTTTCAGGTTGGATAGAGTCAGAGTATATTGCTCATGTCCTAAACATCTGTGAATACCCCAGTGGGCAAGAATATGAGCACTTCTCTTATGAACAAACAAAGTCATTTGCATGTGGGTGATGGTTGTTTGTTTAGCCAGTAATTTCGTCTGCTAATGGACAGGCTGAAGACTGTGGGCTCGCAGGGTATTCCTTAATTGTGTGTTGCTAGGTGACCTGTTTTTGGTAGCAACGACTGCTCTGATTTTTTTATTTTTTGTATTATAATTATTATTATTGTGCCATCTCTTTTAAAAAGCATGCACACACCATCAGTCTTTTTTTACGGTCTAATACATTTCAGTGAACTGATCTGAAAAGAGCCTGCTTCCTTGTTCCTCGACCATATATGGTCATTCTAAATGTCCCCAAGACTAATTGTGTCTATATATGGACATGCAGGGACGACCCTGGCAGAAGACCTTCCTTTCTGGTAAGAAGGGATTACGTAGCCATGGCGATGGGTGTCGCGGTCAAACCATATGAGAGTTATCCAGGTCAGGTGTGTCCATGTGTTTTTGTGTAGTTGTTTGTGTTTTATTGTATCTGGGTTGTTATTAGATATTGATTTTGTTGCTTTGGAAGTTCTTTTGGAAAGAGAGCTCTTAGGACCGAGTGTTTAGAGTGATCATGCTGTAGTCTGGGATAAGCCGCTCCTGGTCATGGATCAGAAGAGCTACGCTGAAAAGAGGCTTCATGGTACGCTTTACTCTAGTGCAGGCTGTTTAGTTGAGCTAAACTAAACGTTTTAGGCCACAGTGTTTCTGTATGGTCCCAGGTAACTGTTAGAGCTAAAAAACTACAGCTGAACTAGATTCGCATTTTCTAAAGGGAATACTAGTGCCTACTAGGTTCTGTGTAATGAAATGCAGCCACTTTGCCACTGGCTTGACAATCAGCGTGTGATTGCTTTGGTTTTAATGATAGAGAATCAATGCACTTTCATTTTTAGTGTTTTTTTAAATACATATGCAAGGACAATCACAATTTAGTATACAGATACTGTGGTGATGCCATCGCTGTTGTTTACTTTCTGAACTGCAAATGAATCTAGCTAACTATAGGTTGATAAATCGATTGCACATTAAAGGCTAAACTGTTTGAAATAACACTAATTTGACTAATTTGTGCTTTTATGAACATGTATCAGTGTTATGCTATGGTATTATTAGTAGTAGCAGGTTGCATACCATGGAGAATTAATGAATAAATTATTCAGTACCATGGTATTGATCAAATAATTTGATGCATGCTATAGATTTGTTTATGTAAAACATATTCACTTGTGTTCATGCCAGTAGCTAATATGGTGCATATATATATATATATACATAATATCTAATAGTTTAATAATTGCAAATGAGAAAATATTCAATGCAAATATTGTTCATTTCACGAATTTCCAAGTGACCAAATATCGGTTTATGAATTGGCCTATCGCTCATGGTATGTGATACCATTCCTGTTCCATAGTATTGCTGCCATAGTATCGCTATTTATAGTTACTGAAGAAATATATTCAAATTTTAGCCTTTGTATTTGTTTGCACTGAAAAAAAATATTTTTAATCAAGTGCTAGTAAATTGCACAAATTAGACATTGACAATTTTGAGGTAGAAAGACTGAAATGGTATTATTTTGTACTTAAGTAATGTTTGTTTTATTACAACTTGATGTCAATATTTATATTACACATTTATTTAGTTTTGGCCAAGAAAATAAAGGTGGCTGGTACAGCATAAAAACGTGTAGAAATGTGATCAGTCTCTCAGGAAATTCAACTTGGTGTTGAAGAAAGAGAGGAAACAATGAATGAGAATGGAGGGCAAAAAAACACTCAAACCCAAAAGTCATTTCACTGCCGATTTGTCCAGCTCAGCATATTCATTTACTGTAGGTTTCAGAAATGAAAAGAGAAGAAAGAGAGAGGGAATGAAAGAAAAGAGATTAGTGAGGTAAAATCCCACTAGCCATCTGTGCAGGAAGGGCCCAGTGGGAAAGGGTTAGCGCTCTCCATCAGAACATAATCCTGCAGAAATGAATGAATGCGTGTACTGTAATCCCTGTCCGCAGCAGGACGACTCCTCTGACCTGTCTCTGACGTACAGAACTGTCCCGCACGGCATATTAGCGTTCAAGAATCAGAAATGGGTGTGATATTGGTTTGTTTGAACACATGAATAATCAATTTGCCTTGGTGCAGCATGCAGACGATAGCTGTATGTAAACAACTCCCAGCGTCTGGTATTTCCTGCTTCATAAAATGTTAAACAACTTGTAAATCACTTATGCTGTAGCGTTATTTATTTGTAAAAGGCTTTGGATAACAACTTCTGGTAAATTAATACATGCACTGCATGTATATGCGGTTTATTACATTAGTCTGTGTACACATTAAATCTGCCGTTTTTGTGTCAGAGTCGCAGAGAACAAATACAGAATGAAGATATGGGTGTCAGACTAGGGTAAGGATTAGCTGATAGAGAGTGAGTTTTTGGCCAGTTAACAGAAAGGTCGCTTGCTTTTTTTGGCCAGTACTTTGTCACAGTGTTCTCTTTGTATTATCACAGTCTCATACATGCATGTGGATTTATTTTGCATTGCAAAAAAGTGAAGTCAGCAAGTTCTCCCATTTAAAAAAAGATGAGAGAGGCCTGTAATTTCCATCATGGTTATGGGTAAAAAAAAATCCAGAAAATCACATTGTAGGATTTTTAATGAATTAATTGGTAAATTCTTCAGTAGAATAAGTATTTGGTCACCTACAAACCAGCAAGATTTCTGTCTCTCGCAGATCTGTAGATTAATCTCAGGATTAAAGAGGCTCCTCTGTCCTCCACTCGTTATCTGTATTAATGGCATCTGCTTGAACTTGTTATCAGTATAAAATAATTAAGAACTAAATACCTTTTTGCCACACTATTCAATATTGATGTCGCAAAATCTGCTGAACAAAATGTCATCAGGGCGCATATTTGACTGAAAGTCTTGGAAGCTTTAATTATTCCAGGAAAGGTTTGGGTTTTTTTTTATTGCTTCTAAAGCTAGATCAATTTTAGTGTCATTGCTGATTAAAACATATTGTTTTAAAATAAAAACAGCATTATAAAATTCTAATTTATTATCAATGTTATATACAAATTATATTTATTTTCTATAAAATGATCTAAAACTGTAAAATATAATATGATATATTACAGCATACTATATTAAAGTGCCCCTATTATTGGTTATGAAATGCTTATATTTTGGTTTTGAGAGTCCCATATGACAGGTCGACATGCATGCGAGGTCAAAAAACACTTTCCTTTTCTTTTTATATGCATTTATTTTTGTGTTATTTGTTTAGTGACACCCAAATGATTCATTCAATGATTTATTTTTCTAAATCATTCATTTAAAGCAGTGGTTGTGAGATTGTAACGCTCTTAAAACAGCGCCTAGTGACAGAGAATGAAATTGCGTTTTCATTCAGACCAAAGCGAAAAGATCTACAAATAGGTGGGCAATATGCTAATGATCATTTAGATGTCAACATGAAACGGGTTTATTGCAATGATTCAGACACTTTCTTTTGTGAGACAATAACTTTGTACACTTTCAGATTTAAAACTGCGGGATGTTTTTAATTCACTTAGAGCTGTTACACACTGCACGAAACGCTCATTTTCAAAAATTCATAATAGGGGGACTTTAATAATATATGTTATTATAGAAATAGTAAATCAAAATGTATTGTAAAGCATTAAAAAGCATGAAAAAATAAAAAATAATACAAATTATAATTTTGAGTGGCCTGTAAAAATATTGGGAGGCCAGGGCTCCAGACTAACTTTTTGTGTTGGTTGCACTTGTGCGCCTAACTTTTTTTTTTTTATGTGCACCAGCACAAAATTTAGGTGCACACACATTTTTTATTACGTTATTTTGAGTATTACGTTTATTACGTTTGAAAACTTCACTGTCTTATAGCTTTATACATAGATAGATAGATAGATAGATATATGTATGTAGGCCTATCCATCTATCTATCTA
>JAUMHR010000072.1:1890467-1900986 GCA_032361145.1 Enteromius fasciolatus | reverse complement strand
ACACACACACACACACATATATATATATATATATATATATATATATATATATATATATTTATTAGTGCTGTCAAACGATTAATCGCTTCCAAAAAAAAGTTTGCTGACATATGTATTTATTTATGTATATATGAATACACACATATACAGTATAAATTTAAAATATTTTTGTGTATATTCATTTATATATTTAAATGATTATATTTTATATTATATATAACTATATTTAATATATAAATATAAGCATTTTTCTTAAATATGTACATGCGTGTGTTTGTATTTGTATACATGCATACTTATTCCAGCTTTTGCCCAGTATTGTAACAATATCTCAATATGTTAAACATTTTCACCAAACAGATTGACAAAAAATATTTCTATATAGATATGTCAATATAATTGAACTGTTATTTCAAACAGATTTTGCTGCATTTTCTATAAGCTCCGGTGCTGTTTTTCTACTTGAAGGAATAGTTCTCCCAAAAATGAAAATTACTCGCCTGAAGCATCCTAGGTGTATGCAACGTTCTTCTTTCAGACGAGGCCAATTGGAGTTATAATAAAAATTGTCTAGACCCCTCCTAGGATGCTTCATAGGTGAGTAAAAGACAGGATCATTTTCATTTTGAACTATCCCTTTAAGTTTAAATCATACCGTGACCACTGTTGTCTGACTCACAAGCTACTATTAACCATTTCTATTAAATAATTGATCAAAAAGACTACACAAGTGCACCAGCTATGGGAATATATTACTGACTCGCTGACGGTATGTTTATATGACTATTATTTTGTAATAAATGGTATTTTAATTAAAAGAACATTGAAATTTGGTACACAAAATAGATTTTTAATATGCATGTATGCATACGAAACAAAAACTGCAAGAAACACTGGCTCGTGCAAACACAGCAGCTGTGATTCATTTCATAGTGACCCAATTATCAGACCCACTAACGCTGTATATATTCATTTAGTGTAGAATCTCATTGCATTGAGTTAAACTAGGGTTTCATCACAAGGGAGAAAAGCCAGTTAAGTATAATCATGTCTTTCAGTTGGATTCAGAATGATGTGTTTGTTATGTGTGTAATTGCACAGATTACTAAACAAACAATTATCTGGAGTTAATGCATGAAACGGCATGTAGATGAACATGGCAAACTCATCACAAGAACACCCACGTACTCCTCCCAGGATGCTACAAAGAAATGATTTATGTGTCCTTAATAAACACCGCACGGCTTTATTTCCTGATGTTTATGGTGTGGTATAAATGTGTCTGTGGCAGGTGTTGAACGAGGCGGTGGGGGCGATGATGTACCACACCATCACTCTGACCAGAGAAGATCTGGAGAAATTTAAAGCCCTCCGAATCATAATTCGCATAGGTAGTGGATATGACAATATCGACATTAAAGCAGCTGGAGAGATGGGTAAGAAGTGTTTCCTGGTCACAATTTTTGGTCTTAAAGGGACAGTTCACTCAAAAATGAAAAGTCTGGGATTAAAGCTCAGGGGCCAGTTGCATAAAAGGTTAAGACTAGTCTTAAAAGTTAGTCAGCTAAATTTTTCTTTAAGACTGGTCACAGTTTTTTAAAATTCATTTACATAAAGATTTATATTAGTCTAAGGTAAATACAAAAACTAAAACAGATTACTCTTGGCGAACTGCTAGCTGGCCAGACTAGCTCTTAAGACACTGTCTTAACATGAAGGCTAAGTTTATGCAACTGGCCCCAGGTTGTTCCAAACCTGTATGAGTTTCTTTCTATTGAACACAAAACAAACAGCAGTCATTGGCTTTCATTGTAACATTTTTCATACCATAGAAGTCAATGGCTGCCGTTAACTGTTTGATTGCCAACATTTTCATATGTATAATACATATCTATAATATCTAATGGCATTACATGATAATACATTCTAATACTTATCTATTGCACATGTAACAAGGAATTTGCAAATGTTTTAATATAAAGAAATGTTTTCATAACATCAATAACCACTATATATATATATAATGCATTATGAAAATATTTTCACATTAAACAACACATTAATTATGCCTTGTAACGGACATTATGAAGCAACCACATTACGATTGTAACCACAGTTATAACACATACTTATTTGTTCATTGTTACATATATGTAATGCATTAAAATGCATGACAAACAACCAAGTTAAGAAATGTGCAAATATTAATGCATTTCGACTTTATTTATTATTTATAAAACAATATAATGCATTTTAACATATGGATAATGATATACAGTAATACATGACACATAATGACACATATCACATACAAAACTAGTCTCTTCACTAGTTGATTATTAGCCTGGATATTACTACAGTATTAGCTATTTATTAGTAGTAATTAAGCACAAATTAATTCCTTATTCTACATCCCTAATGCTGCCAAATGCTTAAACTTAACAACTAGCTTACTAACTATTAACAAGCAGCAGATTAGTCTCGTATTGAGGGAAAAGTTGTAGTTAATAGAGAATAAGTGTTCCTTATTCTAAGGTGTTACCAAAAAAACTTTTTAACAGCTTTATGGAAAATAAAATACACCTTATTATTGTGAAAAGCCATAGCAATTAATATGTTGAATGTATAAAGGTGTGTTTTGCTCCTAAAGATGCTTTCCTCACAGAAAACATGCTACTGAAATCAAATACTGCTTAGCTGAGAAACTAGATTTAGTCTTAGTACTCTGCATGCAGTGAAGAAAAGTTGGATGTTTGAGAGTTTGAGAACAGAGGCAGAAGGAGGTACAGGAGAGTTAATTGTACCTCTGGGACAGACAGTTTATATGGTTAGAATAAAAGGAGAAGTGTTGCAGATACAGTTCAATAGAGGTCAAATCCATGAAGAGAAGATGGGATCAGGGGTTACTTCAACTATCAGCATTTATAAACCATCTGAGGCCGTTTATGAAGTGTTCTGATATGAAAAGGTTCACATTTACATGTTGCATAACTTTTGTGCATGTTTGTAGGTATTGCAGTGTGTAATATTCCATCAGCCGCCGTGGAGGAGACGGCAGACTCGACGCTTTGCCACATCCTGAACCTGTACCGGAGGAACACCTGGCTGTACCAGGCCATGCGTGAGGGCACACGGGTCCAGAGTGTGGAGCAGATCAGAGAGGTGGCGTCAGGGGCCGCCCGCATCAGAGGAGAAACACTCGGACTTATTGGCTTTGGTGAGGGACTGAAATACTGGAACAACTATACAGATGAGATTATTGATGTTTTGTTCAATTGAATAATGTATAAAATAAAGTATAAATATGATTGCATAACTTAACTATATATTTCATATTTTTTCCTTTTTTATGACTTGGAGAAATGACTAAAATAAAAATAAACTAAAGCTAACTGAAATAATAAAAAAATAACAATACTAAAAATATTATGTAATATTCAATTATGTAATATTCTTGTTAATGTCGTTTAATGAACATAACTGCTATTATTATTAAACTAATTATTAGTCATAATCAAAATCAAACTAACTATTATTTATTAATTATAATATCTACACAAATACATTACCGATTTAGTTATTTACTGTATTCATTGTAATTATGAAGTTCAATTTTGACCTGTAGACATAAAGATGTTACAGAAGTACTGCTGGAATAGTTCAAATAAAGGATGTCATCATCTAAACAGGTGACTCGTGTCAAATTTCAGTCATTGTCAGTGGTGACAAGAGGTCTTGAAGTTCACAAAAGCACAAGCAAGTCCATATACGTTATATATATGCCATCCCAAAGTCATTTCTGCTGGAAGGGTTTGTGTGCTCATATGTTTCTGTATGTCTGATAGGCCGATCGGGACAGGCTGTGGCAGTCCGAGCCAAAGCGTTTGGCTTCAATGTGATCTTTTATGACCCGTACCTGCAAGACGGTTTAGAGCGATCGCTGGGCGTCCAGAGAGTTTACACCTTACAGGACCTCCTGTACCAGAGCGACTGTGTGTCTCTCCACTGCAATCTAAACGAACACAATCACCACCTCATCAACGACTTCACCATCAAACAGGTACATTACACACAAACGGCCCAATAATCCCATCCGGTGACCACAGGCGCCATCTAGTGGCTGTGAACATGAAACACTGTGAAATATCCTGTGTGATGTTTTGTCAGATGCGACAGGGAGCATTTCTAGTCAACACAGCACGAGGGGGTCTGGTGGATGAAAAAGCCCTGGCTCAGGCTCTCAAAGAGGGCAGGATACGGGGGGCCGCTCTGGACGTTCACGAGTCCGAACCCTTCAGGTAACATTTGGAATTTTTCTTGACATATTTTTGTCTTGACATATTTGATTCAACTCCAAACTTTTCTTTAGCTGCACCAAAATTTGCATGCTATTGGTTTTATATAATATGCTTAGGATTAGTGCATTCTAGATATTATAGTACACTGAAAATGGTCTTATTTTCAAAACGTGCATCCATGAATGCTCTTTTGGATAATATGTTACCCATTACTTACAGCTGTGCAAATCCACAAAAAAAGAAAATCGAATTAATGCTTACTTTTCAGCTCTGTCGTTGTACTTTTCTAAACCTTTGTTTATAAACCTTGTTTACATTGCTTCAGCTTTATATATATTGTATTATTCTCATACTTTTATTAGTATCCGAAAGTTCTGTATTAGTATTAATGTTATTATTAATACATTGTATAGTGATCCAAATTAAGGTAATTTATTTAGTTAGATGCTTTTCTGGTGGGAAGAAATTAGTACTTTTATTCAAGAAATAAATTTAAATCGTAAAAGATATTATATTGTTACACATACAAATATTTCAACTTCATACTTTCTATTCATCAAACAGTATTTCTGTCTCCACAGAAATATTATGCAGCACAGCTGTTTTCTACAATTATAATATTAACCCTCTGAAGTCGGCCGTCAGTGGCTGCGTTTATTTATGCAACGTTTATTTAGCAGCAAACCAGGATATTAGAATGATTTCTGAAGGATCATGTGACACTGAAGACTGGAGTAAATTAATGATGCTGAAAATTCAACTTTTCACCACGGGAATAAATTACGTTTTAAAATATATTCGAATAGGAAACATAATAATATTTCACAGTAAATGCAGCTGTAATGAGCATTCATCAATACATCAAGATTCCTTCAAAAACATTAGTAAAGTCTTTTTGACAGTAGTGTACTGTATGTACAGTACCGGTGAGGTTTAATGTGCAGTGAAATAATATGTAGCCTGGTTTTCCCTCAGTTTTTCTCAGGGTCCTCTGAAGGACGCACCCAATCTGATCTGCACCCCTCACACGGCATGGTACAGTGAGCAGGCCTCACTAGAGATGAGAGAGGCAGCAGCCACTGAGATCCGCAGGGCCATCACCGGTACAGAATCTCCCATTGACTTGTATTTGTAAAATGTAACCACTTCTACAGATGAGGTCATCAGCGAATTTGCATAATACATTGTGATTATCAATGAACTACAGTAAATGCTTAATTATGGTTAATTGCATGATGTGTGAACTGTGAAGAGGTATATATTGCATATCTTTTCAAACTATCGTTTAGCCTCAGACATTATTCCTAGCAAGCACTTGTATTTCCTGCAGGGAATGTGAATCTAGTTCTTTTTATAAACTGTTTCTCTTTCCTCTGAGCATCCGTCCTATTGTACATCAGTCATCATGACTGGGGTTTGTTCTGGCTTTCAGGTCGTATTCCAGACAGTCTCAGAAACTGTGTCAACAAAGAGTTTTTTGTGACTACGGCGCCGTGGGGGGTGATGGAGCAGCAGGTACATCCGGAGCTCAACGGCGGAGCCTACAGGTGACAAAAGAGAGTTTAAACATGCACCATTTATTATTTCATACATCTTTCATCATACTAACCCTTATTATATCCATCCTTGAGTTTGTTGCCATCCCATACACCCTGTTTTCTAGGATTGATGATCTAGAACTGGTTCATAAAAAGACATAAAAAATTACTTTAATATAATTAACCTTTTTCAAAATTACTTTCTTAGGCTATTTATTTTAAATGTTTTTTTTATATATATATATATATATATATAATATCATTATTATTTATATATAATGTTCAGATATTTATACGATAATAAATATTAAGAGTAAAATTAATAGCACTAAGTGCAACAATAAATATTTTTGTTATTAAATCAATATTACTTATATATTTTACTAAAATAGTAAATAGTATAATAATAACAATAATAGTAAATTGTAATAGTTTATTTAATTGTATGATAAATGTAATATTTATTATTATAAGTTTTATAATATTTATTTATAAGTACCCCTATTATGCACCCTATTTAAAACTAATACACTTGTACACTTGTAATCAGCTTTATTACACACTGCATGAAAGCTCATTTCAAAAATAACAAACAAACTCGGACTGCTATGTTTTTGTTTAGTCATTAATAATGTGAGTAACAGCCACTAAGAACTAAATCAATGAAAATATTGGACTGAAGATCACTCCTTCCTCGCTGTGAGATGAAATACTTAACAAATGAAGCTATGCAAACACGCTTCATTAGCTCGTTCCTGTGTAGTGGGTGTTATCCTTGCAGATCACCATATGCAAATAGACTCAAACGAAACCACTGTCTGTCCCTGTTGCACACATAAATTAACTTTGATAGAATCACCTCTAGATTTACCCGCTTTGACCCTTCTGAACATTTCCCTGAACTAACACCCCATTTAATTCTCCAACCCACACACACACACACCGGGCCGATTGTGTTGCTCCGTCTGATTGCTTCTCTCGCTCAGCAGAGTGGCCCAGCCGCTACCAGCCGTTTCTCCTGGCGGCCTGCAAGACAAAATGTATACCTAAACAATGACAGGTAACTACTCAGAGATCAAGACACTGTCCAAACAGATCTAAAAGACCCTTAATGATCAAAGCAGTGATGTCTGACACACCAAGGATATCCTCTTTTTGATTTATCACCTTTTTATTTGATCATTTCTCATTCTCTTAGAACATACAAATATTATGTAATACCCGCTAATTGGTTTATTATTAGTTAGTACTATTTTAAATTTACATGATATTTGTTACCTTGTGTATTAAGCTGTTGTTTGTGTTTGTTGTGTTAAATTAGAATACCGCTTTTTTTAAAGAATTAAAAAAAAAAATATTTCAGAAACTAATACATCAAGCAAAAAGTCAATAAAAGCAATACATGGTAATAATTTGAACATGAGTATAAATTATCCATTAATTTGTGAAATTTTTGTTGAAGTAATCAGTTTCTACATTGATATATTGATTTCTTTGTCATATTTACTATGCTGATTTATAAGACAAAAAAAGGATATAATAATTAATATGTGTAATCATTTTAAAAATATATTTTATTTTATTATATATTTTATAATATGTATTTTTATTTATGACAGTATGTAATAAGTTTTTCATATCTGTTTATATTTATTATATTTATTTATGTTTTTAATTTGTATTAAATGAAGATTATTTAAGTTAAATAAAGAATATTTAAGTTAAATAAAATGCATACAAGTTTCTTCTGCTCCAAAAAATACAGTAAAAACTGTAATATTGTTAAATATTATTACAATTGAAAACATCTGTTTTTCGTTTGATTATATTTTAAAATATAATTTATTCATCTGATTTCGAAGCTGAATTTTCAGCATACTTCAGTCTTAAGTGCCACATGATCAGAAATCATTCTAATATACTGATTATCAAGGAACATTTATTGTTATTATCAATGTTGAAAACAGTTGTGTTGCTAATAGTAATTTTCTAAAAGCCGTTTTTTCAAAGATCATTTTATAACATTATAAAAGTTTGTCACTTTTCAATTTAATTCCACCTTGCTGAATAAAAATATGAATCTTACTGGCCCCAAGCTTTTGAGCAGTATAACAGTGATTTGTTTTTGACTGCAAAATTAAAGCTGAAGTCTTGAGATCAAATTATTATCTTTTTTTTTTTTCACATTTCAATCAGATGTGCTCAAACTTTTGCTAGAGTATAATTAAAAAACATTTCTCAGCCAAAGTGAAGCTTTTGAGCCTGTAATCATGTGGTAAACCTCAGGCGACCTCATTCTACCTCTCTATCCTCTGTATTTTCCCAGGTTTCCTCCTGGTGCGGTGGGTGTATCTCCTGGTGGCATGGGTGGACAGATAGAGGGCATGATGCCCGGCGGGGTGCCCGGGGCCCACCCCCTGCAGCCGGGCACCCAGCCCAGCCTCGCCCCGTCCCCCACCCAGCTCCTCAAACACAACGACCATAGAGAACACCTCGCCAAGTCATAACCACCTGACCACTGACCGACAGTCATTCAGCAAAACTGCAAATCAAAGAGACTAAGAGACAGTGAAAGGGTGAACAAGCAATCAGCTGCCGCTAGCTGCACCGGAGACATGCTTCAAGGACATCTCTCCAGCGTCTTTTTTTTCAGTTTCAGTGTTTTTACATCCATTTCCGTTTTAACCCAGGTTGTTTCTGTTGTTCTTGTGAGGGGAGGACATCATTTCCACCTGTTTTTGAAGCGGGTGGGCGGTGCTTTCTTTGTAGGGGGCGTGACATGTCATAACGGCCACACCCCTTTCTTTGCGCACCACTTACAGAGTTCAAAACGTTCACAGTTATCAAATGCCATGTTCTTGTCTTCTTCCTCTTCGCCTTATTTGGGCCCCTAAACAAAACTCATAACAATTACTTACTTTACATCCACAGAATTAGTGCTTGTCTTTGTTTGAATGTTAAAAGTGCTTGATAATGAAAAAAATATATATACATTGTATCTATTAAGAGAACAGAGAGGTAAAGGCTGTTCTTCAAAAATTAAGATTAATTATTAGCTTTTTTCCGACGTTTGCATAGCTGACCTCTTGTTTACAGAATTGCACAAATTCAAGAAGCACCAGCTCAGAAACAAGTCCTCTTAAAGACCCAAGAGCACACTATTTTAGTGATATATCCATTTGTTTCGGTTCAAAATGAGTTTGCAGGATTTGAAATAAAAGCTGCGTTAGGTTTTAAGATGTCAGTTTCGCAAAATTTGAATTTGAGAGAATGTCACCACAAGGGAAATCATTTTGATTTTGTGTTTGCTTTCAAAAAAAAAAAGAAAAAAAAAGATGGCAGCTCACACAGAAAAAGGGACTGGAGTGAAAAACCGCCCCTGTCTCAGGAAGAACATTCACCGGTTACTCCAAAACACACGACAACCCCGTCTAAATACTCGCTCCTTCCCGTCAGCCTACCCGAGGTATTTTTATAGATCTGACATCCAGTGCGTTTTTGGTGTTGAATGTATGCCAGTTAAATTAGATTTGTATCGTCTAGTTTAATGTTTTTGTAACCATACTTTCCTGTGATCCTCTCCCTGTTCCTTTTCATTTTGGGTTCTTTATGTGGAAGCGCACTGTTCGGAGCTCATTGTGTTGTTTATATGCAATATTCTGAGGTCCTCGGCCAACTCCAGTCAGGTTGGTTCTGGAACTGTAGGTTTGGTTTTTAGTGTGAGTATTTGTATTTGTTTATTGTACCGAGGTGAACATTTAGCATACAGTACAGTTCAAATAAAAAAAATACCATTCTGACTTTCTATACTGTGCTTGAGAGTTTGTCTCCCTTTACACACACATTATGCAGTGACCTTCAGGTGACCCCTGCATGCTGTGGATCTGGGTTTATAGTTTTTTTTTTTATGCACAGTACTTTTGGTAAATAATAATGAGAAAGTAGTCTTAAAGAAAAAAAAATATATATATATATGTATTCATGATAATATAGTAATTTATTTGTGTGTGTGTGTGTTTTAAGGCTAGTTTCTGACTTTACCAAAAATAAGCCATTACAAATAATAATAAACATATAATTGCATTAGACAAAAAATATTAAAGCCAGCAGCCTCTGCAAAGACATTATTTCAGAGCTTCTCTTGAAATAATTATTCCTGTAGTTATTATACAGTATATAGACTTGCTTACATTTATAGCATGTGACAATTAGCTTTTTGGGGTCATTGTCATATTCTACACCTCCATTTATTAATTGTATTGTTTTCTATTTATGGCTATATCATTAAAATGCTATTCATTATTTTTAAATAACATGTAATTTATATTATTTATGTGTATATATATATATATATATATATATATTTATTTATTTATTTATTTATATTTTTTTAAGTTAAATTATTAAAAAGTTATTTTTAAATTACTGTGCTCCATCAAAACATACAAGTATAGTTTTGAAAATTATTTCCTAAGTAAATTATTTGATTATATTTAACCTTGTGATAAAATCTGACAATAAAATGTTCATGTTTTATATGTGTTCTGTAAATTTAGCCTATTCCTTTCTCAATATTCAGATCATCTTGTTTACCTGATATGCCTATGCAGGGCCGGCCCGTGGCATAGGCAGTATAGGCAAATGCTAAGGGCGCTGTACATCCAGGGGGCGCCAGAAATGGAG
>JAUMHR010000072.1:1873359-1884726 GCA_032361145.1 Enteromius fasciolatus | reverse complement strand
CTGACACACATTCGACACCACATTCACTGAACCCCTCTATGCTGGATTTGGGGTTGACTCTGATAATTCAGTGTCTCTGATTAAACTGTGATTTTTCTACACTTCTACACTTTAATGTTTTTAGTAGTTTTCTGTAAAATTGTCTAAACTGTAATTTACAGCATTAAAAATGTAGTTTTAAAATGCTTGAATATTTGTACAAAAGTTCTTTGACCCCCCCTGAGGTGGACAAAGATTTTCTATCGACCTACTTTGATGCTATAGATTAGAAAAACACTGATCTTATGCTGGCTCTGTTTGGTTGCATATGTAAGTTGATGTTGTGTTATGTGTCTTAGTGTTATGGTAAAGCTGACCTCATTCACTTCACTGCACCTGTTGGATTGCTGGACATCTGCTGTTCACTCAGCGTTTCAGAGCCAAAAACCTTGTTATCTATTGAAGAGGTCATCAGACTCCAAAGTTTTGGGTTAATATTATATGGTTTTAAGAGAAAAATACATTATAAACTAATCTGCTCCCCTGCTTACTAGGGTCACGATGAAGTTTAGTTAATATAGTTTTATAATATAAACCAGTAGACTAAGCTATTTGGATATATATTCTTAATGCAAATATTTTCCCATTACCTATTTTGTCACTGCTTTTATTGTGCATTTTATTGAACATTTGTTATATTACAACAAGGTAGTACTGTTGAACTGCAGACAAAAAAGGATTATTAAACTTTAAATATATAAAACCGAATTTAGTTATAAATGAATTCACTCAATTATTAGTTTTAAAATGACTTCTTTGAATATGCACCTTACCTCTGTGCCAGAGTTTGAAACAGGTCCCCAAGACATGCGCAGTTCCTTAAAGTTGTGTCTCGCGGTCTTGGGGAGGGGGCATTAAACTAATAGAATGGAAATTACTATGAAACCTGCATTAAAACGGGCGGGGATCGCAGCCAGGAGAATGACAACAATTTGCCAGGTACATTGTGGCTCCACAATAATTCTTATATTTTGGACTCTTACTGTGTATTTTCAATTAAACTGGTTTTGAGTACTCTTATTCGTGTATAAATAATTTTATCCACCGCTGTTAATGTAACCCGGGGCGGTTTTCTTCACGTGGTACCTGTTACTTTTCTCAGCGCTTCTAAGCCTGGACTAATCAGAGTCGGTTGTGATTACCTTAAAATAGTGTTTAAATTAATTTTATAGAAAGAGTTGTGATAGATGTTTCACAATTGTATGTGAGATACTAATCTGTCACATACACGTATTTAAACGATTACAGGTTTTAAAGGAGAAACGTTTCTAACAAGGCAAAACACGTCGGTGGATTTGAATGCGACTCAATGGCGGATTGTGTTTTTGAGCCACCGAGCGCCCCCTGGAGGAAGAAAGGTTCATGTCTCGTAGGAAACATCTGAAGGTGGGGCGAATCGGTAGTTTCGCTGTGAATATGCAAAGCCACCAGCCGCCCGTGACGCTCTTCATGTGCTCGATTGTGGTAGTTTATGATTTTTGTATTCATCAGCGTTTCAATGCAAATAAGCAGCCAGAGCGTGTGTGTTGACGTGTGACTGTCTGAGGGAAACTGTCGCGCGAGCTTCCGTGCGTTACATGATTGTAGGTGCAGAAATCAAACCTGCTGCGTAAATCTACAGCGAGAGACACGCTGTATTGTGTCATATGGAGAAAACCAGAGGAGCTCTGCCACGGAAAGGTAAAGTTTTTCATGCATAATATTGCACGCACTATTCACGAGTTTTAACCCACATAAATGCGATTTTATCCTTTATTTCATATAATCATACATATGGTCTGCTGTCCCTGTCTGGAATTGCGTATTGAATAATGTTCATACATGAGGAGCCCCATCAAATGTGTTACATTGCTGACACTGCAATCCTGCATGAAATTTCTGAATATTCGTGATAGTTTGTATGTGTAATGCAATGTAAGGTGTGCGCATATGTGCTACACCTTACAATGAAATTAATAGAAAATCATGTCTATTACTGTGTTTTCGCATTAGACAATTCCTGAAGACTTTACTCAGATCTTTAAATATCTGGTTACTGTGTTTTCTAGCTGGTTGAAGCAGGTTGTGTTTGTAGACTCACACAAACGTGTTGTTAAGGGGGATGGGATATGTTTACACTGGCTCCTGTTAATTCAGATTTAACACATTTGGGATTGAGAAGGGCCGAGTGATATGTGACAAAATTTATTATGTTATGTACATACTGCCCATATTACAATTACTCACTAATAGCTTATCTTACTGTATAAAAAAATAAATTTGACACATTTCTGTTTAAAACGTGCAAATTAATCCATGTTGGTCATATTTAAAAGTCGTCATTTAAACTCAAAATAAAAATATACAGTTATTTACAGTGATTTTTTTTACATTACACTTTTTAAACATTATCTTCATGCCAATTAAGTACATGTTCTCCTCAGAGTTCACAATACTTAAAAACAAGAAAATCTTGTTCTCATTACAGTCATTCAGAAATGAGAGGATTTTTAATTAAATTAAGCATTAATTAAATTAATTAAAACAGATACTACCATAATGCATTAATTAGTTTTTTATAATTGTATTATTATTTTATATTTGACAGCCACTAAAGCATTTTTCACAGTAAATATATTTTTAAGGGTTTTAAAATAGAAGTGATTTTCTCTGTTTTTTAAAATTATAATTTTATTTTTTTATTTTTTATTTTTTTTTAATAAAATATGACCCGGCACGTTCTTGAAAGGTTTTGTGAGGTTCACTTAGATAATGGATTGTTGGTTTTGGTTTACGGCTGTTATAACAGCTGTTTAAATGCTCTTTCCTGCTACACTAACTGTTTACAAGCTAGGCTTTGCCAGACACAAAACTAATGAAGTTACCCAGTTAAAATGGCTAATTTGTTTATCACCCACTAGCTTCGGAGGAGTCTGGTGGTGTCGGTATTTCACAAACACCCTGGTTTTAAATGAGTCTTTTAATATGTGTCGTTACAGGTATCTAGTATCAGTCGTAGCCACATCCTAAAGCCAGCCATTGAAGACCACCCCAAGGCAGATTCTGTAGTCTTGTATGCATGTGAGAGGATGCAAAAGACTGTCAAAGGCTCTGATCAAAGCGTGCACTGACCCGAGACGCCGGTCAACATCAGGTATCCATGAGGACCGAACAGGAAGGAGATGGAAGCGGTCGCTCGTAGCGGTATACCTTACACAGTATGGGTGTGGCGGGATTCTGAGTAGAGAATAAACCCTTGTGCTCGCGTTTGGCCTCTGAGTCCTGTCCCGCTGTGTTCTGCCATTCAAGCATGGGGCATATTGTGGATGCAGCTTTGAGAAGGATGTGGCTCTTCAGAGCTCTGCTGGTTCTGTCCCTGTTCACGGGCAGCCTGGGCATCCACATGGATTCGGTGGGCAGTCACAGCATGTTCACCTGTGAGTCGATTGGCCTCAGGATGTGCCAGGATCTTCCCTACAACACCACCTTCATGCCCAACCTCCTCAACCACTACGACCAGCAGACTGCCGCTCTGGCGATGGAGGTGAGCGTGCTTTTCTTCTGTCTTACGCTGCTGGGAATTGGAGAAGGTGGCAGGGAAACTAGGTTGCCATGGAAGTTTGTGGTTGGTGCTTTGATGAGCTTGAATAATTTAGACTGACGGTGGCTCTTGACTAGTGAATTATATTTTTTTTAATGTGAAAGCTGAAGGATTGTAAGTGCTATTATTAGGGGTTAGTGCATGTTATTTTTAGCTTTGAGTTGTAACATACTGTTAAGGTGCTTTTCTTGTGACTACAGCTTGATCTTGTCGTATAATCTATATCTGTGGTGTCTGCTTTTGATCTTTAAAAAAGTTTAGCAATGTTGTTGTTGAAATTATTTTAAAGTTTGAGATGACTCTTTTCCATCACAGTGTGATTTTGCTGCCTTATAAAAACTGCATGCATGAGTCCAAAACTAATGACGTCTGACTATTTATCGAGTTTGGATGTGCAATTAATTTTTTATTCATTGAAAAAATGTAATATATATTTTAGGTTATAATCTATAATTTATTTAAAATAATAATTTTAATATTTATTTTAAATATTTATTTTATATTAATATTCTATATAAAATATAGCCTATTTATTTTATATTTAACAGATTGTTTTTTTCATAACCTACCAAATTTGTTAATAAACAAAATTCTTGTTTTGAACAGTTATAATGGTATTTAATGCTAAAAACGTAATACATTTTTAATTTCCTGTTCTCCCAAAATCTGTAATGCAGAACATGCTTGCTCATGACTTGTTTTAATGCCTGCCACGGCCATTTTGATTAATCATATCCATATGAAATGCAGTGAGATCATTTTTGCCCTGAGGTTTTTTTTCGTGTGTGAAATGGATCTGTTACTCTTCAAGAAAATGAACTTAAGTGCTGATATGTCTGTCATCAAGGATAGTAGATATGATCTCCTTTTGATAAAAATGCTAAAACAATCAATGAATTAATAAAAAATAAATAATTTATGAATTATTAATGATATCTGCTACAGATTCAGGTGTGTGAGGCATTTATATATTTTTATTAAATTTACTTAAAATTATCACATTATGATCACGGACAACATTTGAGACATTTTGACTTAAAAATGGGAAAATATAATCTAATTTTAAAATATAATTTTAACCACACAAAAAAAGAATACAATTTAAATTTATTTTAAACATTTATTTAATGATATCTGCTACAGATTCAGGTGTGTGAGGTATTTATTATAAATATATTTTTATTAAATTTACTTAAAATTATCACATTATGATCACGGACAACATTTGAGACATTTTGGCTTAAAAAAAGGAAAATATATTAATATTAAATATAAATAATATTATGTAATGTATATCTAAACATTTTTTACCAACATATAATACTATATTTTAATAAATAAAAATGATAGAATAGATGTTTAAAGAATATAATCATAAAAATAATTACAGAAACATTTCTTTTTGCTGAATAGTCTTTTTTATATTATATGTATTTTTTTTATTAATTGATTAATGTATAACTATACATTATTTGTTTGTTTAATAGCCATATAATAGCCATCTGTTGTAGAAATATCTAAAGGGAATGTCAGACAGCTCCATAAATCTTGAGAAAGGCTTCTGTGGCGTCTCAGGAATGGCATATTTGTTGAATGCCGCTTTGTTCCATGTGTTGAAGGAACTAACGGTGCCATCTTAGGTTTTTTCCCGCTTCTAACAGCCTCATAATCTGCTGAGAGCTGTAATGGCTGGATTGATTTGAGGCGAGCAGTAATGCGCTTTCTCCCATTGTTTCAGTCAATTAAACACCACTAAGAGCATAAGCGTCCATCTGTGATCTGAAATCACAACAGAGCAGCCGGTGTCAGTCGCCTGCTGTAGGTCTCGCGGGTCACGTGACCCGGCCGGCCCTGAGCTTCAGTGTGGTTTATCTGTCAGGGGTGTACAGTATCCCCTGTGGGTATGTATTACATCACCCCGAGATGCCCTGCTGGTGAACCATAGCAGAGACCGTAAAAACAAGCCTTACCCCCCTCCGTATTTACAACCCTTACCCCCCCTTCCCATACTGCCTCTGTGATGAGCTAGGGTTGCTGCTGGCTTGATGGATCACTTATCTGATACACTGCTCCGTTGTAAGGCTTAAAATAGAGGCGATAGTGTTTTTAACTATAGTTATGTATTTTGTGTACATGTTTAATTGTTACAGCATTACTGAAATTATTTTAATGTACAGCTTAAGAATTACTGCAAATTACAGATTTAATAGCATCAGTTTTGTACCCGATATTTTTTATAATATCAATATTGTACATTATTTTCACTAAAAAAAGGTAAATACTGTAATATAAAAAATGTATATCAATAAAATATTTTACATTTGTACAAGTATTACAAACATATACTCCCAGTTTCACAGACAAGGTTTAAGCTAGTCTCAGACTACATTGCATGTTTGAGCTGTCTCAGATGAACATATCTTGCTCTGACATATCTTAAAACATGTCAGTGTCATTGTTCTGTGTTAAGATGCACACCTGTAATATTTTCTTATAAGGCATTTTTGTAAAAGTTGCTTAAATATCTTAATTTAACTAATACCTAGTCCTGGCTTAAGCTAAGCCCTGTTTGTGAAACCGGGCCATAAGATACTATTTTGAAAATGCGGTTTAAATAATACACCTAGTTTTTTGAGTAGTATTATTGTTAATTATTATATATTATAGTTTCTTTGTGGATTTTTTTTTTCTATGTCACACAAGTATTTAATAAGTCATTTAAAATATATTTATTTATTTTATATGTCAATGAATTGTATATTAAATGTGTTTAATCACATTTTAAATTTTCACTGTATCTTTAGACTGAAAAAATATTAATGTAAAAATGTATGCGTATTATAAAATGTGATTTTAATTATTTTAACAAATCCACATTTTAATTGCATTTTAATAGACATGTATTAATATATATGTAATAAAAATAAATTATTATTTTAATAATGTAGTAATAAAAAAAAAAATTATAAATTCTCCAGTTGCTCCTATGACTTAAAATAGAGGCAGTAAAATATTTTAACCACTTTTTGTATGAATGTTTCAAAAGACATTACTGATTTATGGATGTATGTACACCTACATTGGTATTGTTCCCAGTAAGTGTAGTAATATTATTTTTTCCCTATAGTCTATACAGATTCATCTTATGCAGATATTGCAAATGTTAAGTGATTCAGAATAGTTTTTTTTCCCCAAGTAAATTAGTTTGAATGAATGATTTGTTCGCAGATCGTACATCACTGCTGTGTGACTGTTGCACAAGGGCTTTATGTTTCTTTTTCTCTCCATGAGCTCAGATCGGATGGGATTATATGGAAATCTCATGTGTATGTTGACTAACGTTTACTCTGTTGTGAATCAGGCAGGCGTTTAGTTCTGACCCTGATAAAAACCATAAATAGAGGTTAGCCGTGTATTATGCGCTTATGTTGAGCTGGATTCAGTGCTCGTGAATCACTTCCAAAGCAGAAAGATATGCTTTTCACAGTAAAAGCTAACTTTCAGTGTCAATTTACAGAAATATTTATATTTGCATATAAATAAGACATTATTTCCATTAATTTATTTTCCATTTTTATTGCTGTAAAAAAAATCTAAATACAGTCTTGAAAATCATGCTGATACAATGTATTTATTGTGTATTTTATTATTAAATATGGCTCATTCATGTTCTAGACAGATTTCATGGGATGTAGCCAGTTACTGAAAAGATTAATAAGCTTGTGAATTATTTTAATCTGTTAACCCTTAATTCAACCATTTAAGTTTTCAACAACACCAATTACAATTAACCAGAATATGATGTGACTGTGCAAAATTGCTAGCCTGACGTCCTGGGGATATTGTGTCTTCCAGTTGGGCTACCAACATCCATCTCAGCCCTGCCCTCGGGCTATCATATAAAATGATATGATAAAATATATTTGAATGCTTTTGCATTTTGTCACAAATATATTTGGGTAATTATGTAATTTCCGGGCATCACAGAGCCACTGTCAATAATGTTAAGTATTGAAATTTTGAATTCGTGCTTGTTTTTTACTTTCATTTTTTGTATGGACGGTTTCATCGGGCGCACGCACCAGGAACGAAGTTACTACTCTGTTGTGTATGTTTATCGGTCTGGTGAGTGTCGCCGGCTACAAACGCAGCTAATGAAGTTGGACAGTCAGGTTATTGTGCCGTGGGATGTGTTTGTTATACATTTATTTATTTGTGGCGACCTGCCACGATATCAAAACTGACCGATTTTCGTGCTTCGTCGAATGAACACGTAATGCACGTCTAAATATATATTGTATTTTCAGAAGGATGAGCGTCTTTAGTAAATTTCAGCGTTTGTAAGCTCAGAGCTGCTTTGTCTACAGCCGTTACTGTAGAAACCTCTTGCGTCTCCTGCTTAAAGCACCTCCTGCTGGCAGAGAATGAGTTTGCATTTTTAATAAATCCTCTGATTTATGCAGCAAACATATTTTGCTTGTTATCAAGGAAAATAAACTACTCTAGATTGATTTAGCTGTTGTTATTGATTATATTGGGAGTCGATAGAAAATCATAAACCAGCAAAGGACCAGCATCCCATCATCAAAGCATACCTGACCAGCATATGCTGGTTTTTCCAGCAGGGTTAAAATAAGCGGCGCATACATTTATGCAGGCATTTTAGTTCTGCTGAGCTAAATATGACAGGCCAGAGTGAAGAACAGACAGCCAAAAAAAGCGGAAAAGTTCAGAAAAATCAGACTGAGGCAAAAAGGAGATGCTATGCCCTCGTCGTCGAAATTTCAGATCCAGAATCTGACACAGACCGATTCATGTTCTACACGGTTCTTACAAGTGCATAGACATTTCTGTTCAGTTACAACCAAATATTTGAGTTGATTGTAATTTGACGATTTTATAAAGCTGTTGTAATTTTTTTTTTGATTGATGTTTTGTTTCCTTTACAATATCGGTGTACTTAAATTTATTTTGGGCTACCAAAAACTGAAGAATGATTGAGAAATTTTGCGAGCCCTGGTCTCCTTGATGTTGAACCAAAAGCACTCACTCTTCCCGCCCTGCGCTGATTACAGATCTCCAGGGGAATTAACTGTCGGCTTGGTTTTGGGGTTTAAATGCCCACGTTGTGATGCTGTAAGTGGGCGGAGTCTGGGTGATAATGAGAGACCTGTATGTGAGGTCATCAGTCATTGGTTAAAATTAAAGACTGCTCTTGAGGCTGTTCAAAATGGAAAACTTGCATGTGGCTCATCATGCTGTAAAATATCTGAAAATACTAGGCCTATGTGCTTAGCATACAGATAATTTGCAAACTACACACTTTTATGGTAGTTATGGTGTTACGAAATACTAAAATACTGCTTACTTGCTTAATTATGATTTTTCCAGAAAACATGGCTTAAAAACCGTTTGTGTTTAGATATTTGTGCCTGAGAACAAGACAACAATATTGTATCATGTTATATGATATCCAATTGGTCACATGACCTCTTTTTGGCACTTTTTATGTTTGGAATAAAAATGATTAAATCGTATTTTAAATTTTTGGGATGATGTACGATTTGCTCATGTTTTAGTAATGATACGATATTTGATTATTGGTAAAACAAGACAGAAATACTATTGTTTTATGCTGTGTTGTCACATAACCTCCATATTTTGCATATTTAATTCAAAATTGCATTGCATTGTGGGATACAGCGTCTCACATTCTCATTAATGCAAATTTTGGCAAATGTAAAAGGTCACCTGTGTAATCAAGGCATGAAGGCAATTAGCATACTATGTCACATAACATGCTTACTGCAGATCTAGCACAAGTAATATGCTAATGTGCTCTTCTGGAAGGTTTTCCAAAGCAAAGCAGAAGAACACGTGCGTCTGAGATAGAAAGCAAGTGCTATTTTTATGCTGATAAAAAATAATGCATGGAATAAACCGAGAACTCCCTGACAGCACCAGTGTCAAATGAAAAGTAGTTCAGCTCGTCTGCATTCAGTAGCGGTCTCGCTGTGTGTGAACGGCCCCTAATTCTGTACGTTTTTTGTGGGCATTCAAATTGAAGTAATTGTAATGGTGTGTCGTTCTTCTGTAAGACCCCCTGTAGTTTCTACAGAACTGCTCTTTTTGAGATGGACTCAGTTCTCTTCATCTTCCTTAACTGGGTAGAGGCGTCACCATGGTAACAAGCCGTAATTGTACCCCCTCAAAAGGACAAGCTTTAGTGTTCCCAGGAGGCGGTCCCTCGCGCTGACCTCTGACTCCTGAGGATGAAGACTTGTCAAAAGCCCTCCACTTCAGATGGGCCTGTTCCTGCATCAGTTACTGTGGTACCCTGCTAAAAATGCCGGGAAAGGTCTCCGAGACGAGTGAAACCTCGGAGCCAGGACGAGAAGTGATCTCGATTCAGAGCTGCTTGAATGACAGGACAGACGGAGTGTGGGAGCGGGCTGTCCTTTCTTTCTTCTGTGTTTCTTCCAGAGCTCAGATGAAGGAAATTACTCCCCGTTTGGCCAGTTTTCCCCATTCAAGGCCCTTGAGTCTTTCACGCCTGTGTGAAAGTGAAGGGCCGCCCGGAGCCAATTGGTGACTGCAGAAGGAGTTTATCTTTGTTGTTGTTCTAGGAGAGACAGGATGTGTTTTATTCTCCGTGTGCCCCTGCACGCCACAATTTATTCAGCCGTTCAGAGCGGCCAGCGTGTTGTCGTGTCACTCACACGGACGATTCACTTCTCATTTTGTGTCCTCATTTATAAGCACTCAATCAGTGTCTCTTTACATCCGTGAGCGCAAAGGTACTGGAATGTTTTACAGCATTTTGAATGTGTAAGTGTTGCGTCTTGCGTTTGCATGTTGCAAATATCTATTAGTAAGGTCAGTGAGAATTATTTTTATTTTTTTTGTGGTTCAGCAAAATGACTGTAAAGGCATACATTATTACAAGTGCTGTCAAACCATTATTCACATCCAAAACAAACATTTTTATTTGCATTATATATGCATGTGTGCTGTGTATATATGAATGCACACATATAAATGTGTGTATTTTGAAAATATTTACATTTATATATATTTATATTTATATATTTTAAATTATATAGTTCATATATGAACATAAAAGTTTTCGTAAATGTATACATGCATGTGTTTGTGTTTATATATAATACACATTATACACACATACTGTGTAAACACAAACTTTTGGTTTATATGCGATTTAATCGTTTGACAGCACTAATTATTTAAAAAAAATAGGCCTATTTCAAATAAATACTCTTCTATTGAGCTTTATATTCATCAAAATAGGTTTTTAACGTTGATAATAATAATGAGTAATAATGTCATCAAATATCAGCATTTTATGATTTCTGTGACACTGAAGGGTAGTAAAGATGCTGAAAATTCAGCTTTGTGTCAAATAAATAAATTACATTTTCAAACATATTAAGATAGGAAAAATGTTATTTTAAATTGTAATAACTTTTTGTAACATTACTGTCAAATGAATGCAGTCTTGCTGAACATGAGATTTTTTTTTAAATAAATAAGCAATATTTTACTGACTGTGGTGTGACTCATTTTTAATACAAGTAAAATATGAATATGAGGTACTCATTTTTTCCTATAAAATAGTAAATGTTAAAATTGTTACGGTTCGTAGAGTTAATAGTGTGTGTATATACACTATATTACCAAAAGTATTCGCTCACCTGCCTTTACTCATTCTATGAACTGAAGTGCCATCC
>JAUMHR010000072.1:1840649-1855394 GCA_032361145.1 Enteromius fasciolatus | reverse complement strand
AGTTTTATATTAATTCATTACAAATATCTTTGAAAATAACGTTGGAATTCACTTTGAATAAAAGTATCTTCCCAAATACAGGCTTGTCTTAAAACCTATTAAATATATTTTCCATATAATATAAACATATTTTCAATATTTTCTATTTTTTTAGATTTTAGGACTGTTCTTCTTCAGTAGTAAACAGTGCATGCGAACTCAGATTAATTAGGACCAATTTGCTTTGAATTATAGATGCTTCAGCATTTCCTGCTTTGACACTCCACGCTCTAAGTATATTTAGAGTCTTCCTCTTGTTTCTGCTCCTCGCAGATGGTTTTATCCTTGGAAATATAATCCTGACATGTCTCGAAGGCAGCATACATTAGTGTTTTTCTGTGAATATGTATCAGTGTTTGTTATATGTATTATATGTTAATATGTATCAGTTAATGTGTGCCTGAAAGACGCTAGATTTGATCCCATGTGATCTGACAACAGCCTGCAGAGTTTGTGTGTGTGTGTGTGTGTGTGTGTGTGTGTGTCGTCAGTGTAAGCTCTGGTCAGAGGAAGAGCAGGTTGTTGTGGCTTGTGCTCAGCAGATAAAGCAGGATTGTGTGTGAGCAGTGAGCTGTGCAGGATACACACTTCAGCTCGCTCATGTTTAAACACTTTATAAGGATGAAGCATGGCCATGTGCAGAGATTAAACAAGTGACAACCATATTTATGCATATTTTGTAGATGGATGGGAATCAGGGCTATGATCATTAATTAAAACTGACATTTTCATTACTTTAACTGAACATTGACTGAAATAAAATATTAAAAATAAAACCTTTTTCATTTGTTGAAATTGAAGTATAAAAAAACCTATAAAACTAATGTAGACATTTAAAAAAATAATAAAAAACATGCAAAAAATTACAAAAAATGTTACCATTAAAATAAATAAAAACACTTAAATACTTACATTTTATATATATATTTTTTTAAATCTTAAAATGAAGACTGTAAATATTAAAACTGAAAATTAATACTTAATAATATAGACATCAAAGATAAAGTGTGCTGGATGCTGTGGGTGTGTGTGTGTGGACTGATGATGATCATCCGTGTGTAGGTGGAGCAGACCAGCAGGCCTGACCTCGTCCTGTTCCTCATGAAGTACCTGATGGTGCTGGTGGTTGGGATCCCATCGGTGTTCTGGGTGGGCAGTAAGAAGACCTGCTTCGAGTGGGCCAGCTTCTTCCACGGCCGCAGGCGCAAAGAGTGAGTAACACTACCTTCCTCATCCTGCTTCACTTCCCAGAAGAAAACACTCACGGATTCATTAGTGCTACTGTATATAGAAGACGGAGAACAATACTGTTCACATCTATGGTTCATCAATGGTTGACATCAACCATTTGTTTAAAAAAGCTTTCTAAAACTAAGGCACATATACTGTGAAATAAGAAAAGGATAAATATGTGTAAAACATTATCTGGAGAATATTATTATATAATAGTTCCACTAAATTGACACACATTGTTTTCTCTTTTTGTTGTTATACATATCAAATATTACCATTTATATTATTAAACTAAATATTATGTCTTAGTTTAGATTTATTAGTTTAATCTAATTATAATACACAAACAGGTGTAGCAAAATATAACATTTTATAAAATATTAAATATTCTATGTCTATAAATTGGTATGTCAGTGATTATTACGCTTGCTTAGTCATTTTTACCTTTAAATCTCGTATCAAATGTTTGTTTATTGACGTATATTTGAACTGATGTTAATGAGTATGTTTCGCTGTTATCCAGCAGCGGCGCGGTGAACGAGAGCCGGCAGGTCCTGCAGGAGCCAGACTTTGCTCAGTCTCTGCTGCGCGACCCCAACACACCCATCATCCGGAAATCCCGCGGGACGTCCACTCAGGGCACATCCACCCATGCCTCCTCCACACACCTGGCCATGCTGGACGACGTGCGGAGCAAAGCCAGCAGCGTCCACAGCAAGATAAGCAGCTATCACGGCAGCCTACATCGCTCCAGAGACGGCAGGTCAGCTTCATGCCACAGACATCCAGATGTGATTCCCTTACGCCTATGCATACCATGTGCTCAAGTTAAAGATATGTACGCGGGCGGTATAGCAAATATACTTGATTCTAATATTATAGCTATAACTGTTATTACCAAGCTCTTTATGCAAGTATGTCCAGTTTTATCCACAAACATGAAGTATAACCATAAAGAGCAATATTAAGAAATCTACACACACATATATATATAATTTTCTGTGCTCACTCCTTTTTTCAGTCCCTGACACCAGTTTTATAACCTCTGTTCTAATGTGAGCCTGTCAGCTGAGCTTCATCTTATAGCTGAGCTTGTTCAGACACGTAGAGCTTCATGTTTAAAGAAGCCTGAACTGAAATACCCTGTGTTTTCCCTCTGAACGCAGGTTGACCCCCTCTAGCCACAGAGGCACGGAGGAACGCCCAGCGTACGGGAGCATGCCGCGACTCAACCAGCAGCTGTCCCATCACAGCAGCCTTCACCGCCTCGACAGCCAGTCCAGACACGGCAGCACCCGAGACCTGAGCGATGCGCCGGCTGCCAGCATCACACACGGATCCAGTGTAAACCGCCTGCCGGAGGAGGACGGGACGAGCGCGTGACCCAGAGACTATCCTGCAGCCGCTAACGGACAGACGTGCGTTTTTGGCAGCAGCAGATGAATCAGAAACTCAATTCATGTGTGTTGACAGAGCCGTCCTCAGGATTTCTCCCATCAGATAGGTTTTCTTTGATACGGTAAAGTCATGCCGGGTGAAGAGCATGTGATAAAGCAGCGTCAGGACGGGCTGTAGCTGTCTGATGGGAGATTTTTCCCATTACATCCATCACACAGCCCCAGGTTAAAGAGTTCACGACGCTTCACGACTGACGACTGTCTCATTAGAGATCAGGTTTCAAACACTTGAAAGCCAAAGGAGGGTTCAAAGAGAGGAAGGATCAGCGGTTTTGTGCCTCTAGCAAGCTGTATTTAGTTTCTGGTGGTAGTTTGGTTGAGATGACGTACCAGAATCCTCACCAACACCTGATGTGCTTTTGTTCGGCCTCTCTACCTCATCACATCGGCTCGCTCTGACCTCCTCACACTCATGTCGCATTACAGAATCAAAATGGGTTGCGAACGTTGTCTTTCAAAACATCATCTTACACGCAGATGCTTTTCCGCCCATGTGTACAGGACTCTTAAGCTTTGTAAATGGTGCTTCTTTCTAATGTTGCTTCATGAATATTTCAGCTGGCCAGAGCTCATGCAAGTTAATGTTGAGTTTTCATGAATCATGCTGTTTTACGACGCTTTAAAAGTGAAGTCGAGTGTTTTTGTTTACGTGTTGGATGAGATTACAGTGGTACTCAGTGCCTAAACATGTGACTTTGGACCTGAGCTTTGTAAAAGCAGTTTTTTTTGTTTAAATCGCCGTTACGTCTTCTGCTGTACCTTTGCCTTCGGTATTCCCAGAGCTCGACTATTCTGTCCACTTTACTAATGAGGAACAATGTAGCACTTTAACCGTGGCTATCTGTTGAATGTGTAGACATTACTGTAAATCCAGTCATAGCATCATGCAAGATTTCAAATAAAGCTTTTGTATATATATATATAAAAAAGACACGTTTTGTAGTTCCCAATTTTATTGAAATAGTCCAATAATGAGCTTTCCATGTGAAAAGTGGTGTCCAAACCAATACAAATAACAGTATTCCACCTTAAATACACTTGTGCAAAAAATAAAAAGAAAAGGTCTACATTGCAGTATGCGGTAATTCATGTTCACGTCCCAACCATTCACGCCACACAGGTCAATAAAATACAATAAAAATAAAACAATCCAGCCGCACAGTCCTTAAAACAAGTGATTACACCTATGACATGCAAATCTGTACATAGTCTTACAAAAATCTAAATCAAGAGGAAATTATATGATATGAAAGTAGCAATTCACTAACAAGGCAAATGAAATCCTCATGTGAAATGCAAGTGTGAATGTGTCTTTTAACAAATCTCCAGTCATCTCCTCTCATTCTAGTCCATTCTACCTACACTGACCAGTTTACACTGATCTAAGAAAACTAAGGCACCTCCCGCTCTAATATTGATCTATTCTTTGCTAAGTAACAGTCCTAAAGATCAAACGACCCGAAGATCTGGACGTCTGTCATTTCTACCGTCTCCGTTCTCCTCCATGCAAACGTATAATCATTGGTTCTGACATACCTGAGAACATTTCAAACAGGTTTCCTGTTCATGTTAATACCATAACCCTGGCAAATTGTTTCTAACCCGTTATAGCCTTATTAGAAAAAAAACCTGTATTATGAATACATTTTTTTTGTTTGGAATTAACCATGATCGTGGAATTGAGCAAATGCATAACTAAGGTCCCGAGTGATATCGGAGCTCGATTTAAAAACAATGTGCCGAGCTTGCTCCACAGTGAACATTTCAATAGTGCTTGCATATAATGGAACATAGAAAATGCTGGCAATACTAGAATGAGTAAAACCACAGGTACATATGCACAAACCTTTTTTTTTTTTAACCTTTGTACTTGAGTGTGCTTCAATACTGAAAGGTCATTTAATATTTTCAGCATACTTTAAATAGAATAGTTCACTCAAAAATAAATAAATCCGTCATTCCAAACCCATGACTTACTCTTTTATTATCTATACAGTGAGGATATTGTAAATAATCCCACTTAGAAATCATGGAGGGGTCTGAAATTCACATTGTAGGTGCATTCCCACTTTGAGAGACAGCATTTAAAAATAAATTCAGAAAATCACATTATGATTTTTTTTTTAAATTATGTGTATTGCACATAAGTATTTGAACACTGGCAATCAGAAAGACCTGTTACTCTGCCTTGGGCAAGACCAAAGAGCTGTTAAAAGACACCAGAGACAAATTTGTGGACCTCCACAAGGCTGGAAAGGGCTATGGGGCAATTGCTCCCTCGGACTGGGTATCAATGATGATAAGAAAGTTGAAGAATCAGCTCAGAACTACACGGGAGGAGCTGGTCGATGTCATGAAGAGAGCTGGGACACTGTCAGTACGACACTATACCGTCATGGTTTCAAATCATGCATTGCACTGAAGGTTCCCCTGCTCAAGTCAGCCCATGTCCAGGCCTGTCTGAAGTGTTCCAGGGACCATCAGGATGATCCAGAAGAGGCATGGGAGAAAGTCCTGTGGTCAGATGAGACCAAAGTAGAACTTTTTGATCTAAACTTCACTCGCCGTGTTTGGAGGAAAGAGAAGGAAGAGTTGCATGCCAAGAACACCTGGGCATGGGGGTGGAAACATCATGCTTTGGGGGGGCTTTTCTGCGAAGGGGACAGGACGACTGCACTGTATTAAGGAGAGGATGAACGGGGTCATGTATTGTGAGATTTTGAGCAACGTCCTTCTTCCCTCAGTCAGAGCATTCAAGATGGGTCGTGGCTGGGTCTTCTAACATGATAATGACCCGAAGCACACAGCCATATGTGTCAAGGTTCTGGAGTGGCCTAGCCAGTCTCCAGACCCAAGTAGAAAACAGAATAGAAAATCTTTGGAGGGAGCTGAAGCTCCGTGTTGCTCAGCGACAGCCCCAGACCCTGGGCCAAAATCCCTGTTTGTGCAAAGGTTTGATCTCTGTAACTGCAAACAAAGGCTTCTGCACCAAATATTAACACTGATTTTCTCAGGTGTTCAAATACTTGTGTGCAGCAGAGCAATACAAATAAATTCTTTACAGATCATACAATGTGATTTCCTGAATTTGTTTTAAAATACTGTCTTTTACAGTGGGAATACACCTACAATGTGAATTATTTCTAAGTGCAAAATCAGAGTTCAAATACTTATGTTCCTCACTGTATATATGTGCAGTGTTTCTGCAATATTTAACGCTTTTAAGATTAATTTGATTACTTACAAAGAGTAGTCCATTACTGATTTCAAATAACCTTATGAAAAATTGTAGTCAACAAGGTATTCCATTCCATTACACATTTAAGATATAATATAATCGGACTAATTTTAGCCTAACTTTATAGGTCAAATTAAGCTATAAAGGTCTGCAACAACATAAGGGTTTGATTTTTGAGTGAGCTATTCCTAAAAATAATCTGGAATATTTGGGAATTCTGAACAGCATCTAGATATACAAAGTCCGAATCTGCAGAACGTGTTTTAAAGAAATCAAATCTGACATAAATGTGCTTTGCAAAAGCGAGCTGCAGGGTATGCGAATAATTCATAAATGCCAATTAGCGCATGAAAACGGACAGAGGGACAGCTAAAATTGTCGCGCTGATGAGGTTCTGTTGGGAGTCGTAATGGCTTTGCTCTCTAATCTGAGGTATTCTGAGGTTCAGGGATGTTTTATAGTCTAACCCTGAATGTTTAAAACATCACTACAGCAGCTTTACTGTACGTCCTTGATGAATTTGTATTAATAATCAAATGACCTAATCTCCTGCTGGTCCTCGGGGTCCCTATCGAGTCATTACGAGTGCTAGAGGAAGAGGCAACAGCTATATGCACCAGTGAGTCTGAAGTGTTGAAGCCCTTTAAATGCTTCACCTGATGAGTTTAGTGTTTCACCATGTCACAAACGCTCTGAATCTAGTGGTCCTGGTTATATTACGTTATATATACACGTACACCTTAGGCAAAGTTTGGTTCTTGCGAGTTGGAAAACAAAACTTAAAAAAAAAAAAAATACTAAAAGAATAATAATTAACATTAATATTTAAAAGACAAATATCTCTTTGGAAACAGCATTATTGCTTCGGCAACAGAACCATGAAGCACAGATGTAAGCAAGAGGAACATGAATAAGGCTGCAGTGAATCTCTTACATTCAGCACAACAGCTTATTTACGATCACGTGACTGGACGTGTTTTATACACGATATACACATCTTGATTTCTCTGAATGATAGATCATGTTTACAATATGCACCAACAATCATGAAACACAAGGAGATTCATGTAAATCGTTACCTTATGTCAGCTTTTAGTTAAATCTTAAATATTGCTTAATTCCATATTGAACAATGCACTAAATTTATGGCTGCCGTCCTCATGAATGTCGAATCTCATATTCCATGCAACAATTCACAATAATTTTTTATGAAAGTCTTGTTCAAACAATTTACATGTTTTTAGAATTTTTATTTTAATTGCAAGTTTTTTTGAATATTGTATTTAATGCGACGATTTATGTAAGAACAGCTTTATACAATTTTAATGTGAGCTTGTGTATCTTGCATTTAATGCCACAATATATGCAAAAATGATTTAGTAAAATCTTTTTGCGATCTTGTGTATCTTGCATTTAACGCGACAATTTACGCAAGAACGATTTTATACATTTTTATTGCAAGTTTGTAATTTTTGCATGTTACGCAACAATATAAAATTTGATTGCAAGCTTGCAAATCTCGCATTCAATGCGACAATTTACACAAGAACATTTTTATACAATTTTATTGCGACCCTGTAACTCTTGCGACAATTTACAAGAGATGTTTTATGAACAATTTCACTGCAAGCTCGTTTACGTCATATTCGATGGAAAATTGTACATAAGAATGGCTTTACGAACAATTTACACAAAAACTATTCTCCTTGTGTTTCATGAAAGAGGCCGGTTTCCCTTGCAAATCTTGACAATTTTAGTGGAATTATGAAAAACTAGCAAATCTTAACAAAATAATGTTTAAATTGACAAGAAAGTTCAGCATAATTGACTAGAACCTTGACACAGAAAATAAAAAGGAAAGAAGATTCTTTCAAAGCCATGTCACTTATTTAACAACAGAATAGTGTATGATTTCATTATATATTATACTCTACTTAAACTCTATTTACATTATTGAACTCAGAATCTATTCTTGAACTCTGACTGTGTAGGTCAGCATGGCACTGGAGGGTAGAGGCTGAGTTATACAGTAGTGCCACTCTATCTATTGGGGCTGAATTGAAGAGTCCATGTTTTATCACACGGATTGGAATGCCAGGAACAGTTTTCCACGATCCTCGACGAATGTTTTCATGATCTTTAGTGTTATGCGTTTAAAGTAACAGCCCCCCCCCCCCCCCCAAGACATTTGAATGCATATTTTTTCTAGTGTTAGATGAGGCACACTTGTCAACAAACACTGATAAATTCACGTTAAAGCTCTGTGTTTGTCGTTTTTGACCCCGCCCACACTGGTGATAAGCTACACTTAGTGGTCCGTTCCTCCATCCAACACAGGAACAGTGGTGATGGGTCCACTCAAAAGGGATGTAAGGTGCACAGTAATGTGCGTGTGTATAACAATCACACGTGTAATGCATATGCACACTAATACACGCAAACACACACACCTGGGCCCAGAGGCGTGTTTAGGAATATGACGTATAAGGAGTTGGCTCTCTGTCTCTCTCTGGGCCCTACGTGAAGTCAGTAGGAAGTGGGTTGAGGCCGAGCTCATGTTTCCCAGCCCAGGTGCTCACCTCGCTCCAGAGACTGAGTCTTGCTCTTGTGAGGGGATGAAGGGCTCGGTGGGCTGCTCAGGTTGGAGCTGTTGGAAGCCGTGGAGTGACGTGGAGAGTCTGAGTCCTACAGACAGGAAAAGAGGGAAAAGTTAGTGACAAAGCTTTGTTTTAATTCTGTACATTTTATGCTTTCACGTCTCTGTTTTGGTGAACGTCTTCTTAGGCCAAAAATAATCGATGATGTGTTTATAAGCATGTCAAATAGAATTGTTCAAAATTACATTTTCAAAGTGAGCAGACTGTATGAGTGACAAGGTGGAACTTGCATGAGGTCATGTGACCAGACACAAGTACGAGTGATTAGAATGAATACAGTTCAAAAGTCAGTTTTTAGTAAATATGGCGCATTGAATTGATTGAAAGTATGAGTAAAAATGTATGTAACAAAACATTTCAAACAGATAATGCTGTTGTTTTCTTTCTATTCATATTTTTCAAAATCCCGAAAAACCTGAAATGCATCAATGTTTCCACAAAAATATTGAACAGGTGTCAACATTAATAAGAAATGCTTCTTGAGAAGCAAATCAGCACATAATAATGATAAGAATGATCATGTGACACTGAAGACTGGAGAACTTGATGCTAAAAATTCAGCTTTGCATCCCAGAAATAAATTTCAATTTACAATATATTAAAACCATAAACAGTTATTTTAAATTGTAGTAATACTTAACAGAATTACAGTTTGTTATTGTATTTTTGACAAAATAAACACAGCATAAGAGGCTTCCTTCAAAAGCTTAAAAAAACATTAAGAAAAAGGGGCTTCTTTAAAAATTAAATACTAACATCACTAATTTCCTAGTTAGCTGTAGCTGTGATCATTTTGGTTCATCTGTAATATTCAAAGACAAATGCTGTGTTGTATAAATATTTAAAAATAAGAACTAGAGAACAAATTACCTACCAAACTGGTAAAAAATAAGACACTTTACCGCATAACATTTACTTAATTTATTAAAACCATATCTGAAAATATTTATCCATTTTCTTAGCAGATGACACATTTTTATTGGTTGACGCGATCATCTCTAAATACCCAAACAGCAGCCCATTAAGTGGTCTATTACTAGCTTGAACCACCACTACATTAATCCTCCTCTAAAAAACAAAGTGGATGGATAAAAGGTGCTATGTGACACATTAATGCTATCACTAAAGCTAGCAAACGCTGTAAAACTCCTCCACCTACACAGATCAAACACGCTTTTAACAAGGAGACGACTCAACTAACCCATTTCCTCCATCTGATGTCTAGGATGGAGCTACATGAGGGAGCAGGGTCATGTGTGTTACCTTTAGCTTACTAAGCAGGGTCCTTAAAGCCCTTTTCAGATCAGGAGTCTTCTCTGTAGGTGACACTCCAGGACACTAAAGGGTCACACACAGCACCCACACATCATTATAGAGCCGATGTGCACACAGTCAAACGTGGGGCTGAGAAGCAAATTGTGTGTGTGCGTAGGAGGAGCGCTAGCAGGTCAACACCTCAATCTGTGGATGTGGTGTCACTTCACACACTCAACACATGCACATAGCGTGAGAAAGAGAGGATAGAGACCCTCCAAACACATTTTGGCAGGTGAAACAGAACGGATGCCTGTGTACTGGAGTTTTATAATACATGTCTAGTGCTCTCTATGGAGATTTAGCAGTGATCAGCATCGCAAAGAGCTCTGGGAGTTAAACTTTTACCTGCTTTAATCAGTCTGGAGGTCGAATGAACATGTTAAATCAACATTCACAAAAGAACACTAAAATACACCATTTGAAATCCCACCGGACTTGTCATTGGTAAAATCAAAACATTTCCACGTGACTGCAGATCTCAGCAGTTTCTATTTTATCCAAAGGGAATTATATTTTTAGCAATAAACATATTTCAAGTCTAGTTTTTCCAAACTAGAAAATGTTTTCTTTTTTTAAAATCCCTTTCAGAAACAAAGGCATCTGTAAAAGCAGGGAATGACAATTGTTGCTGGTACTAACCTCTCTGTCTAAATGGGATAGTGGGGCGTCACCCCCGCAGTCCATGCCTCCTCCGGATGACAGCGAGCCATCAGAAGGTGACGTCATCTGCCGCTTGGTAGAACCGTAGCTGCCAACGGAAAGGTCCCGTCTCAGTGCACTGCCATTTTGAGAAGAGGAGCCTGGGATATCAGACATCAACAGATCTTTAAGACACCGGCATGAAATTTGAGAACCTGAAGAACACTATGTCTGGCCCAATGTCAATCACTGCAAAAGTTCAAAAGAACATCTGAGAGTTCAAAAGATTTCTTTGAAAAAAGTCCAAAAGGCAGTTTTTAAAAATTCAAAAGACAATCTTAAAATTCTAAATCAAGATTTAAAATTCAAAAGTTTGACATTTCAAAAGGAAAAATAAATAAATAAATGAAACAACTTTTTCAAATGATGTTAACAACAAAACGACCTGTCTGATCATTGTACCTTCAAAACATCTTATAAAAGGTACCTCCGAACTGAGTTTTAGGAATATTTCGTAAAAAAACAGGCACTCTAATTGAACCCTTTTCCTCTTAATAAATGTACATTTTTCTACTAATTTAATCCAGTTCTCATTCTGATCCCTTTATGTCTGTCCATGAACAGATATTTCAGCACTCACGTGTGCCCAGGCCGCTGCTGGCACTCATAGATCGTCCCGGTTCAGGCCTGGCCTTGCTGATAGAGGGGATACTGACGGATGCTCCCAGGACACCACGGCTCTCCTGAGGACGCACATTCTGAACAACATAAACACAGTAAGAAAAAACTGGAATAAAACAATTACTCTATTTACAACGCAGGGGTAAAAATTTACCAGAGCCACTTGATCTGAAATTATTTAGCGAGTGGGAAATTAAATCATTTTCTAACTTGGTTTTGGAATCATCTACATAAAAAGCCGAATACACAAACCTTTGTTCTAATGTATGAAACCCCATTTAAAGGTAAACTGGAATTTTATTGCTCATAATCCCTGCCTGAGGTCATAATCATTCATATTTACTTAATATAACTATTAATATATACTATATACTAATATCTATATTATTTCTATATTAACAAAATAAATTATATTAATAAAATAAGCAAAAATTTACTTCATTTGTCATTTCTTTTCTTTTAATAGTCAATATACATTTAATAATAATGCTTAAAAATAAAAACAATGAAAGGAGGGGTGATTTAGCATGCAAGAATCAGACACATTGTAAATGAGCATATTAACTGTAACTGTGACGCAGGTCATTTGAACATAGATTTGTTTACACAATATAAAAGCGAGCTAATGCGTGTGGGCAAAAATTCATCCTCTTCAGAGAACAGATGGAGTGTGTCTGTAAATGTCTCTCTGGTCCTACCAGAGAGCAGATGGAGGCAGGGGTCCCAGGGGCGGAGCTGAGGGACAGGGAGTGGGAGGAGAGAGGGGAGGAGTCCAGGGACAGGAAGTTGTCAGCAGAGGTGACAGTCATGTGATAGACATGCTCAAAGCTTGTAGGGGTGGAGATGAGGCACAGACGAGGTGAAGGGAGAGGAGAACCGGGCTACAGCAGAAACCCAGGAGGAGCAGATAAAGAGGGAGAAATGGAGGAAAAAGAAGAAAAAAAAATATAGAGGCATGCAACAGTTTTCTGCTCAGTAATGGTGTAAATAAGAGGTGGAAGAAGTGAGGTCATTTAAAAGACAACATGAAAGCAAAATTGACCCCATTTCATAAATTTGGGTGATAGGAAGGAAATAAAATTGTAGGAGCTGTGCAACTTCACCTTCAAAAAAAGTCAAATGTTGCCTTTTAAGCGAGCTCATCTATAAAATGCAAATAACTAAAGTGAACATAATTAACAAAATATGTCTCATGCTCATTAAACAGCTCTTAGAAACAGATGGATGGAGGCGTAGAGAAGCAGGAGAAGAATATGAGAGGTGACGTTCTTCCTCCTGCAAGCTGCTCCTACCTTTGGCAGATCTTTCAGGATCTGGATTCCGTCTCCCGGGCCCATATGAACCACATGGTTGAAGTTTGTTGGGTTGGAAATTAACTTATTCCTAATTTCTGGGTCTCTCAGCATCTCCCTACAGAGCATAAACAATGCAATGAGACCCAGAGCACATCTCAAGGCTAGAATAATTCAAGAAAAATTGCAAACATTAAACTTGGATTACAATTAATATATTATTTATTGTCTATTAATATTTTGGGTGGAGGGTGGATGTGGATGTTCATATTGAGATTACTGTTTACAATAAAAAAAAAAACTCCACTTGACTTTCATAAGCCACTGATTATAATATTTCAATTATTGCAGTATTCTATAAATAAAAATAATACATTAAAACAGTAAATATATTATAATAATACTGTGAAAGAAACCATGTCAAATAAATGATAAACAGTTTCGTTTGACAGTCACATTACATTTCTAATACTCGCGTCTTAATTTCTTTGTTTAAATGGTAAACAATCAAACTTTATTTTACACAAATATAAATGTTATAAATGCTCTAAAATCAGTAAACATTTACTTCATATATTTATTGAAGCATATATTTAATAATATAACATGATATATTGAAATAAAAATAAAATAGACCTACTTTGTAAATATCCAAGAAGACCATTAACTACATTGCTATACATTATCTAAATAAAATTATGATTAGTAATAACATTCAACTTTATCCCCAGGGTTTAGAATGGTGGAAATTAACTTGATGGTTAGCGTTGCTAGGTTTGCGCATCACCTCCTCTGCAGAACTCTCTCCTCCTCCGGCACGCGGAACGAAAAGCGGCGTTTGCTTGTCATACTGCGCACCATCTGTTTGCGGCTGTTATCAGATGTCTCTGGCACCACCAGCTCATCTCCCTCTGCACATCATTACACAGAACACAAAGCATTACACACATTTCACAACACATTAAACAACAAGTATACAACTTTGTTAAGCTGATGAGCTGATGCACATTCACAAGACGCTGCATATTAAGCCGATTCTTTACATTCTAACAACAATATGAAATCAAAACGGATCCTATTCTCTTTATAATAAAAGCAAATCATTAAGAAAATCATCTGCATTCAAAATATTATTCGAAATTCATTCTTTTCTCCTATCTCTTATTTCTTTTCTTTTTTTCCTTCTGAATATGCATAAATACGTGGGGTGGGAACATTCAGAACCTGGATGAGCAGCTGTAGTGAGCATCTCACCTGCTGTCTTGTTTTTAAAGTAGATGAGTCGTACGGTCTCCAGCCCCAGCAGGTTCAGAGAGCCATCAGCGTTCAGAGGATGAACCTGCAATGCAGGCGACCCACAGCTCATTAACACACAGCATTTTAAATTTACCACCTGCTCCGACATAGATTTCATTTCAAAGATATGAAAAGCTCTCTCTTTCTTATAGTGTGGTTTTGTATTCATAAAGAGAAATGAAAAATGTACCCTTTTCAAAGGCATGGTTTGAATCCACTCCATAGTGTTGACATCAAATACATCCACAGCACTCTCACTATACACTGACAGATAAGGTGCATTATAACCTGCAAGACAGGAGTCACAGAAAATATTTTGAATGATCAATTTTGTTAAAATCACTAACCTTAAGTGTGAGGAACAACAATCTTTACAAACCCCACTAACTATTAAGCAAACTTTTCCACAGCATTCCGACATTCTGTGCAAAATTATGGGCACATAGGTGACTGTTATACTATAAACAAGCAATTACAACAATGCACAATGTATATCTAATGTAAAATAAAGTAATATTTTCATGAAACAAATTCTAAATTATATTTGAAATAAATATTATTCTATACATATCTCCATAATTTATTATACAATATATATTTATATAACAAAATAATCCAGCAATATTGGCTTGGAACTATTTTTTATATATTATTACGCATTATTACTTGCCATACTATATTAGACTGTAACATCAGTAAGATACTTATTATATTACAAAACCAATTCAGTAATATTATCTTTGGTGACAAACTTACTTACTTAATAATACTTATTAATATATAATACTTAATAATAAATATACTTATATTACTTATTTATATTAACCCTCTGAGGTCTGAGGTGATTTTGGGGTCCCTGAGATGTTTGGACATGCTCTGATATTTGTGATTATTTC
>JAUMHR010000072.1:1821433-1839079 GCA_032361145.1 Enteromius fasciolatus | reverse complement strand
TATATATATATATATATATATATGAGGAGACCATTTGCCAAAACAGATAACCGATAACAGTTTTTTTTAAATTGTGCATTCCAATTAATTTGATTAATTAATTCCGATTGATAGTATCATACTGTAAACGTGAACAACAAGCCGTATTAATCGGTACAGAAACACTGATGGTCACTCACGGCATGCGGTGGGCGTAGCCGGCCACATCAGTTCCTGTTGTCGTGAGCGCCTGCCCTGACAGTCCACGTACACGCCGATGCTGCCGAAGCACAAGAGCAGCTCTTTACTGGAGATCTCCACGGCGCAGAGAGCATCCAGGCTCAGCTGCTCGATGAAAGCCAGGGTGTGATCGTCAGGGTGGAGGAGGCTAGAGGTAGTTCCATCCCCCTGAGGATGATAGCGCAGGAACCCGGACTGAAAGCCCACGCAGAGCTTGTCGCCCTGGAGGCCCATCCACTGCACCGATCCCGGGACGAGGATATCCCGCACCTTCCGATGGCGCGTTTTGCTCTTGTTGAGCTCGTAGATCATCACCTTGTCAGGTTTTTTCATGGACACAAAGAGGTACGTGAGAGATCCTTGTCTGATCGTGCCCGAAACCAGAGTTTGGCAGCCTTTGGTCTCCGCTATCTTGTGAAATTCGGCCTCACGATCATCCAGGGCTGCCATTGGGTAAAGCCGTACATGGCCATTTCGGCCCGAGATCACAGCGATCAACTGTTCTGATGGGATCAACTCAATCTGATGGACCTTCTTATTGTCTCCTACCTTGATAATTTCTGTGAATAGGAACATATAAACAGTAAGCGGCTTTGTATTAACATCAAATAACGCAGTAAGACGCCTATATATACAGTCTAAATGCAGCAGATAAGTACAGTAAACACAGATAAAGCTTTTAATTACACTTACCATCTTTGGTAACATGAATAACGTACAATCCCTCCTCATTGCCCAGGGCTATCCTCTCATGATCTGCAGATAAATAGAAACGTAGTAAAAATAAAAGCAGAGTTTGGTATAAAAAAAATCCACGCTGAATTGAGCTTGAATAGCACAGACCAGTTTCTAGCCCTTTTGAGCATTTAATAATATATTCAATATATTAACTATTAACATATTGTGTAATTTTATATATATATATATATATAAATAAAGTTTTTCTTTAAATAATATGTGTTTGTATCGTGTTTATTTATTATGCATATATTAAAACACATAGTATATATTTAAATTTTTTTTTACTTTCATTTTGGATGCGATTACTCACGATTAACCATTTGATGCCATATATATATATATATAAAAAGTAAACTAACACACGCTATAAACCATTGGTCTCAGACTCAATTCCTGGAAAACCACAGCTCTGCAAAGTTTAGCTCCAGCCAGCTCCAAATCACACCTGCATGGACGTTTCTAGTGATCCTGAAGACTTTGATTAGGTGGATCAGGTGTGTCTGATTAGGGTTGGAGCAAAACTGTGCAGAGCTGTGGCCCTCCAGGAACTGAGTTTGAGACCAGTGCTATAAACCCAAGTACCTATAATAGCAGCAGACTGTGTGGATTTGATGAGAGGCAGCGAACTGTCATACGCTTCTTTAGGGACGTAAACAAAGCGTTCTTTCAGTTTGCTCTTCTTCAAGAGACGGTGCAGTTCATTCAGGAGGCCGACCCACTTGGTTCTTTCCTGATCGCTGTCAGCCAGAATCAAGATGGAGCACTTTTTATTGCTGGATGGAGAGAGCTGTGATGCTGTCACCTGCAGGAGAAGAAGAGGAGGACAACTATAAAATGCATCACCTTTCTACATTTTTTTTTAATTACAATACAAAACTAATGTTATCAAAATGAAGTTGCTTTAAGAAAATCTGAATATTCACCCTAAAAATACAGGGAATGTCCTTTCTGTTCGCATGAATGACATCAGATGCCAAAACTGAGCTAACAGAAAATTCCTCATCCCTGAAACCAAAAGAGAGTGATTTAGCTGTCATGCAAACACAGAATCAGAATCAAACATAGGCTCAGATGTTTGTTTTGAAGCCCTCACTAACCTCATGTCAATGACCTGGTTCACCACCACACCAGGCTGAGTGGCTTTGCCCTCTGGGAGATCATATAAGAAAAGCTTGAAGTCACAGACTACAGCAATGGCCCTCTGCCATCCCTTCTTCACACCTAATGGTTTGGGCACCTAAACAAAAAGACCTCGAAATTAGTTATCAAATAATTGGGAACTCTTAATATACATCCAATACAACAGTATTACCGTTCAGTAATTTTGCAGACTAAATTAGCGTCCGCTAATTATTCATTATGACCACAAAACTTTCATAGGTATTTAAACTAAAGCTTCTAACCTTGACGTGGCCTTCATAAGCCGTGCCTATGCCCTTCTGGGGGTCGATACCCAGCGGTCCTTTGGTTTGATCCGGTGGGATCGGACACACGGCGGGAGCTTTGTCCGCACACGTCACATGACAGGAGAAGTTACAGACTGTAGAAGGAGAAGAACAAGGTGAATGCCAATCTTAACGCTATTTCCATGTCCCTGACAACCTCAGCTTCTGCTGTAGTGACCTCTCACCTTCACACGTACAGCCCTGTCGGATGAGTCCCACCATCAGAGATGTACACTGGTTACATTTAGTGGGCGTATTGAAGGTCTTCACCACAAACTGGTGGGCTTTTGGCTAAAAATAGCAATTAGATCATAAGATTTGTCTAGTAGCTAGAATCTTTGGGCATTGTTGGGTACAACTTTTAACATTTATAGAAACTTTCTATATATTTTAAAGAGTGTAGGAGCAAAATAAATAAACAAATGAATTACTTTAGGTGTGCTACGACCAGAGCTACTGTATCCAGACCGCATGGGAGTTTGTGCACCTCGCTGTGGCTGATCTACCTGCTGGAAAAACAGTCACGGACATTAGTCACAACATGCTACTATTCTTAAATTAGCATGTGCATGGTCTCTTTTTCTGAATGCATGAAGCACCGTTTTAAAACCTACTGTTTTGCCTATCTAGACAGCCTTATAAAGGCATAATAGGCAAGCTTTTGGCTACACTCTAAGGTGGCATTCCATGTTTTTATTGTGGATAAGGCAATCCCAGAATGCACAGAATGCAAGCATTCAATTTCATCCACAATGGCAGGGGAATCTACAAAGTTGCTAAAAAAAGTTCCAGCTTTGATAGTGGGGTTGGAAACTGAAGTGTCACCTCTTGAGACTCCAAATCACTTGTGGTGGAGGGTGAGCGAGAGTGAGAGGTGACCTGGGATCTTCCATCTTCCTCCCGGGAAGGTGTGTTAGACAGGCTGAAGTTATCGATGGAATCAATCTATTGAGAAGGTTAGAGAAAGGAAATTGTTTAGAGAACGGTATCACGAGCAACCCATGGGCAGCAGACGGAAAACACAAATAAACCATAAAGACCCCAAGACATGCCTGCTAAACAGGGTGTTTGAAAACACATCATGCACATTAGCAGCGATGTGACAGCACAAGGGTTTAAAACATTTCCCAAGCCCAAACACCACGTCAATGATGCCTGACAGGAAGACAAGAGCCAAAAGCAAAGCGTAAATAATCACAAAGGAAATCTGAAACACTGCTGAACCCAAACGCCACATCTGTTTCACAACACGTTTTAGAAACAGCAAATGCGAGTTAGAAGTTGAGGCATTGGTTGTGGTATGGAATAAAACCTCTATTGGTAGCGCAGGATGAATAAAACAAAACACTGCAAATGAATTAGCCGCAAAAAGTGACAGTTTGTAGCCCAACTGTGAATGATGAAGACAAACTGAGGTGAAATGGACCCTGAATTTGACAAACAAGCATGTGTACTTGAAACCCCGCGGGGAATTGTGGGTATGTCATTTATGCCATGCAGTAACACCGCAGACATGCATCTAAGTTACACGATCATTGTAGAGTTGAACCCCTGCACCAAATACACAAAAGGAGCTTACACGTCTGCCTTTGCCAGCTGGCCCACAGGCAGTGGAGCGCTTCATCACAGACAAAAACAGACAGAGAGGAGGAGAGAAAGAAATAAAAAGAGAGCAAACAATATATGAACACAGAGAACAGGATTCTCATACGCACACACGCTCGCTTTTAAAATGACTGTCTCAAAAGCCCAGAAGTAATAATCGAGAATGTGTTTCAGACAGTTATTTAATCCACACTAAACCATTTAAAGAGAATACGAGAGGAAACAGAAATATCAATAAAAGCAGATTTCCCTGAACAACAAATGAAAAAGCAGACAGAACGAATAAATGTCACAAAGTGAAAAAATGACGATCGCTTTTGGCTGCGATCTTAAACTGAAGCCACATTTAAGTGCTTTAAATACCTACATCAAACTGATCCAAGGCAGAGGTCGGAGCATTCAGGAATGCCAGGAAGGAATTCTGGGAGTCTTGGTTCTTAACCCCTGAAAAAAAACATAACATGACTTAGATGTCATATACAAGCATAAACTCTTAACAATATCATTCTTGTCACTAAATGTTTGTGTTTTTACCTTTGGATGTGCGCAGACTCTCAGTTTCCTGTTTCAGCCTCTGGACCTCTGCCTGGAGGTCCTGGTTCTTCTTCTCCGAATCCTCCAGTTTGCTGTAGAGAAAAAAATTCAGACACAGTATGATGAGCATAACCTGATTAATATGCCAACATATGGCCATTTTTCGATCTTCAATGCTGACTAATTAACATTTTGCTGAATTATTATAGTCACTGTGAAATGGAAGCATAGACATATCTTCTGTGTTGTGATACTGATCTGAGTGTAAGATATCCAAAAAGAAAATATGTAAACTTGGCATTATCTACCATTTGTAGTACAATTGCTGATTCTTACCAGCTATTCACTGGATTATCTACTAGATAACACCTATCAAATAAATTCCTATTGACACGTAGGACCTACTGGAAGCTTGAAAAGAGCTTGAAATGTATGTTTTACCACTCAGTGGCCATATGTGACGCCTTGACTTTGTTGAGCTCATCCTGGATGGTTTGTTTGGCTCTAATCTCGGCATCCAGTGCAGACTGCAGCTCCAGACGTGCAGACATGTCCAGCTTAGCCAAACGCCTCATCTTCCATGGCATGTCCTGGAAAAGCAGAAGAAAAGAGAATGAAAAACCCACAAAAACAATGGCATTTATAGTTCAAAAGGAACGCTGTACAGAATAAACTGCATTACTACGTGAATCAGGATCAAAGTTTAGTTGTAAAAGGACACTTACAGTAGCACGTGCACCCAGACTGGTGTTCCTCAGGCCTTCCAGTTCTTCGGTCATCTTAGTGGCCAACGCCTGCAGATAACCTCGAGCGTCTTTCTCATCACTGACCCTGAGAGAGAAACAAAGACGCTCAGAACTGCACTTACAAGACATCACCACTAGATGGCCCCACGACTACACAAATATCTAGGGTTTGGTGCAAAAGTAGCATCAGTGCAATACAAATTTAATTGCAATTACGAAACAAAAAAAATGACTTGAAGCAAATGAAAGGAAGAAGCTTCTGTATAGTCTTTATAGCTTCTATAAAGACTGAATGCACATGAAAACGATGATCTGCTACGGCAAATACCCACTTATCTGCAAGAGCTAGTGGGCTAATGCTATGTCACTTAAGTTTTCATCAAGCTGTTAGGGTTTATAATGGGTCCCCATCCCACTCCTTCTGCCTTTTTGGCTTCATGCTCTGGATTTGTACAACCCTGCAAATTAACCGATGCATTAGGTGTAGCCGTTAAAATTTGAATCAAGAACTCATCGAAAAGCACAAGTAAAGTTTTTTTTTTTGCAAATGCCAGTTGTGTCCATTTGATATAGCTATACTTTTAAATGTCTGAAAAAAATTAAATCAACAGACTTGTAGTGACAATCTTGTGAATAAAAGAGTCAAAATTTAACCAGGGGTTGAAGGCAAAAATAGTACTTGCCACAAATTTAAGATGTGTGGGCTAAAATGGTTAATTTGTTTGATTTTTATAGAAGAAGTATATTTCACAATACTGTACTCTATGCACGTCGTATAATAAACTCGTGTTTAGCACCTTTGCCTGCAATGCAGTACACTACCATTGGAACTAACAAAAAACAGATAGCAATTTTCAGAAAGATGAACCAGGACACAGGACAAGACAGATCGTAGTGTAAAAGAGCCGATTCCAGTTTTACACATGAATGTGAACAGCAAGGTAATAGTGCGTGTTATTTGTGTTTCTTACCACTGAATGATTTCTGTGATCTGGGCTTCCCAGTGGGCCACACTCTCTTTCTCCTCCTCCAGCTGTTTGTTACTGCAGCTCAACTTCTCAAACGAAGACTTCATCTACACACACAAAAACATGTTACTGAAAATACAAGCTACTGATCACAGAAATGAATACTTTTATTCACCTAGGATGCATTAAATCTGCAGTCAAAATTTATAAACATCATGAATCCATTTTCCAAGCCGTGTAAAATCTGTTCCCACCACGGCCGCTTTAATTTCTCAAAGTTTGTTACAGCAGGATTGATTTTGATTAGCCGAATGTTATATTTTTATCACTTGGAATTATTTTTATTTCTTATTTCTGACTATTTTAGACTGGTTCTGGTAGAAATATAGAAACATACATAAACAGAAAGCAGCAGCTCTGGCTACAATTTTCTTTTACTAAGCGCATGCATTTTCTCATGCGGCACATCTCGAACCCATTTATATTTCAGCCAATGGAAAACAATCCTTATTTGAGGCTTTTACTTCTGCACAACCCATGTAACACAACAAGCTGGAAAACATGCCCATTACCATGTCAGAAAATCACAAACCAATATGGCAATTTGAGGGGCCAGATGCAATTATATGGACCAGAGAAACAGCGACAGGCTCTCATCAGACCCTGCTGGATGGACCACCATGCACAACCACCCGTATCACTGTAATACCCTCTACGTTTCCACCCCTAAACCACAGAGCGCTCATGAATAAGCATGACCCCCTCCATCTGCAATGGCTCGGTTGGCTCCACAGTAAACACATCTGCTAGTACATGCATCTAGTCAATCTGATTTAAACGCGCTCTCTATCTTAAGCAAGAGCTGGTGAGGTTGACCACTCTATGATTACGCTTGCATTATCCGAGGTTTTCATTTAACACTACGCTCTGACCGGAGCGCTGAACCTTCGCTGTGGTCCTCAGGAAAAGCGTTCCAGATTGCTGTCTGTTGCTCAGCATATTTCCCTGCGCCGACTGCTGACTGACTTCCCAGTAAAACATTGGCATGATGGACCATCTCTTCAGCTCAACGGACTCATGGAAAAACCGCAACATTTTAGTCCGCAAATGACAACGGCATGTTTTCTTTCTTTCACAACTGAGTGTTGCCCTCCAAGGGTTCTTCTCTAAACATCTCTAGCTTTGCCATCAGGCTATGAACCGCTACACACACACACGCGCTTCTCTACTAACCACTCGGTGTGCTTTACACTCTGTTTGAAGCGCTCAGAAACGATATCCAGAATTAATTCATGGTTTTAACAAAGAGCATCAGCCCTAACCGCTAAGACGTGAAGCCTCCTGTCATCTCCAGAGTAATAACCACATAAAAAGCGATGTGGAATCTGTGACTTCAGGCTTCAGTAATACGAGAGATGGAGGTTGTGGTTTCAGGGTTGCGGGCCGATGTGTGGGGTGGTGTGTTTGTGTTACACAGCATCCTGGAGCCACAGCAGTGTCATAGTATCCAAGCCTAAAAATACTGGTGCGCCACAAAATGGTTTAAAATCCAGCACTGAAAGTATAGTATCTACAATTGTTCGCACACCAAAAGCTTAATTTAAAACTAGGCTATGTCTGAAATTATCTAAGACTTTATAGGAACAGGATGACAAATAAATCAGAATTTATTATTGACTATAATCGAGAAGAATTAAAGGAATAGTTCACCAAAAAATTTATATTTTGTCATTATTTACTCACCCTCAAGTATTTCCAAACTAGGGTTGGGCGATGTCGACCAATTTGGCATTGTACGATGTCTAATGTGAAACTTCGCGATGGACGATGGCATCGTCGTCGTATTCGGCAGTTGGGAGTATTTAGTCGTAACTAAAACACCAAACCCCGCCCCACGACTGACAAAAATAACAGTGCTCGCGCGAGCAGGTGAGAGAGACATATCAAGAGCACGCGAGGGTTTGAAATGAGCTCGCGGGCCCCGTTTCTTCGCATGTACATCTGTTTTCCTCTTGCGGAAATGATTTACCGCGCTCACCAGCATCATTAATAGCATAGATTTGCCATTAATTAGATGATGGCCGACGGCATCGTCTATCGACCCAACCCAATTCCAAATCTCTATGAATTTATTTGTTCAGGCTGCTTTGGGTCATCACTGACTTTTTCCTACTATGGAAGTCAATGGTGACAGAAAACAAAACTTTTTTCCAAATATCTTCCATTGTGTTCGGCAGATCAAATACATTCATACAGGTTTAGAACTAGAATAATGACTGAATTTTCATTTTTGGGTGAACTATTCCTTAAAGATCATGATACTCATCACACGCTACAAGAAACATTTAAACAACATGAATAGCACTGAGATACTTCAGCTGGTTTAATACAGTGTAATGTGATTTAAACCAAAGTGAAATACAGCTTTTAACCTATTATAACATTTTAAAAAGAATATCCGGTGAGAAAAGGTTTAGGGACAAGACTTGATGTTATGGTCACACTTTATCTTAAGGTTTAATTCTTGCTATGAACAAACCATTAACTACAACTTTTGCCTTAATAAACTTCTAATTTGTTGTTTATTAATAGTTAATATGGTAGTTATGTTTCTGTATTGGATAGAATTGAGGATGTGTAATATTCTCATGCAAAATATGTGCTATAAGCACTAATAAACAGCCAATACACTATGTTAATAACTGGTATGCTAATAATCAACTAGTTAATAGTGAGAATTGGTCCCTAAAGCATTACCCATTTTATTTATTGGAAATTAATGGAGAACGAGCGAGTTATATCAAAATAGTGTGACTGCCATGTTTTAAAACCTGGAAAAAGTTACGTTTTAAATAAGCTTTTGGTTAAATGCCTGAGATCTCTGGTGAACACAACCTCCAGATATTTTTAGGTGATATTCTATAATGAAATACATCAATAATTCCCCTGTATCCTGCCTTCATAATTCATAAAAGCGGTGTTCATTTATGAACAGAACATGCAAAAATCATAAACTTTTGGTAGTCACAGGAGAGCAATAATCCAATAGCCAATTGTCTTTTTGTTTAGGGAACCAGGGTGACGCAAACTTCAAGGCTGGCCAACAAAAATATGTCCCTCCTGAAGAGCTCTACACGAGTTTCCTACAGCAATCTGACAGCTGTTTGGCTATTGGTTTACTTTATCCAACTGCCTGTGGTGGCATCAACAGGAAAGCAAGGTCCTTTCAGAGGCATAGGTGAGTTATTTCGTTTCAGAAATGCCTTACTTTGACATAACCTGCATCAGCACATTAAGTAAACGAACTGCTGAATTTCATGTTGACCTTAAGATATCATGACAGCCCTAGGACTGTGTGAATGTTCACCTTGTCAAGTTCGCTGGAAAGTTTCTTGTTCTCCTCTGACAGCAGCACTCGTTCTCTCTCGTACTTCTGTTTGTACTCGGCCTCAAACTCCTCTCGTTCGCTCCGACTGTGAGGGTGAAATGATTTATTGAACATCAGCACTTAGCATCCAACACACACTGCCAACGTACTAACACAAGCCAAACTCCATAGCTTATTTTCTGGAACATAATCTACACTGTACTTTATTTCTTCCCCTGAAGTCCACTTTTAATGTTAGTCAAGGTTCCCTGCACCACAAACGATTGCAATTTAGTTTTACATGACCACTTTCTAACCTCTCTGACCCTGAAATATAAAGCACAATAATACATGGTAGCTAAAGTAAAGTGTAATTTGTTGCAGTAAGACCTCTCTCGGCGGTTCTTCTCCAGCTTGTCTTTGAGCATCATGATTTCTTTCTTTAAGGTGAGCTGCTGTCCCTCTGATTCCCGTAGCTCTTTCTTCAGGTTCTTCAGTTCGTTGGCATGCTGTTGTTCTCTGCGTGACAGCTCTTCTTCATAAAAAGCGGTCTTGTTCTCCAGGTCTGCTCGTAATTTACTGAGCTCCTGGTTCTGCTCAGATGACCCAACGCTTGACCCAGCGCGGCCCACCTGCCTCTGCTGCTCCACGACAAGAGAAAGAAAATGTAAGGAAATTATCAGCAAACTGTATAGAACTTTCTTAACAATACATGAAAGCAATAATAAAATAACTTACTAATTAAATAATGTATGAACTATAATAAAAATTATATAATAAAATAAAGTAATCATCAATAAAACAATTTATTAATATTAAAGATGCATAATTTATGAATTATAATAAAATGATGCTTTAAAATGAGTCAAGAAAAAATTATTTAAAAAATGTAATTAATCTTTATAATCTATTAAAATAATTAACAAAACTAATTATAAACTTATATATAAATAATTTATGAATTATTATAAATGTTATAGTGACAGAAATAAATAATTTTACACACTTGCATATGGACTTAATTTATTAAACATTTAATTCTTATTATATTGCAGTTGTTGCTGTTAAATAAAAGCAAGCCAACAGACATCACATGGTGCTCTTGCACAAATGTCCCATGCTTGAAGGGTTGCACTGCTCCTGAAACAATATTTAGAGAGGTGCACAAACCTTCATTCCCTCCAGCTCCTCTTCCAGCTGTCTGCTGTACTGCTCACTGCGTTCCCTCAGCTTCTTCTCTTTCTGAACCTCAGCAGAAAACTCTTCAGCCTGGGTCTCCATCTACACACATACACAGAGTTGTAACACATGGCAAAAGTATGAGCCTCCTAAACAGACCTCTGCGATCAGCTGTTCTCCTCCACACTAACCTCTTTCTTGGCCCGCTCAGCTTTACGCACTTCTAACCGTAGCGCCTCCACCTTCTGATTGAGGGAATCCATCTCCTCTTCTTTGTCCCGGAGCTGTCGGGAGAGCCGTTGCTTGTTTGACCGCAGCTCTGTCACCTTCTCACTCACCTCACCAAACTCCTGCATGGCCATTTTCCTCTGGCTGTCCGCCTCCTTCAGCTCCTTCCCCTGAGTCTTCAGCTTCTCCGAGGACTCCTGCAGACTCTGCAGCCAAAACAAAACACAAGGTTAAAACAAAAGATATATAAAAATTTAGTAAATTAATTAAATCATTGCGAAGCTGCAGTTTTATTTGTACCTTCTGCATGTCATCTCTCTCCTGCTTCATGCTCTTGAGCTGTTTCTCAAGAGATCTGATCTGTTTGGAGGAGTCCTCCAGATCCCTGCGGGTAGAACTGGCTTGTTCTAACTGCTGCTCCACCTGTCCTGTATCTGAAAGAGGAGAAAAGGAGGAGAAAGACAGGCTAGAACCACAAACAATAATAGTTGACTTGAAACACAACTGTAAACGTCAAAGCGTGTTCGACTACTGTCTGGTTAGATGCATGTTTATATGTAGTGATTGAGATTACCTGCGATCTGTTTCCTTAGCATTTCTATCTCCTCCTTCAATCCACGGATCTCAAATTCTCTGCTGGAGGAAACAGGCCCGTCCCCACTGGAGTATTGCAGCGCCTGAACCGTTTTAGTGGACTCTGAAGGCCAAAAGACATTTTAGCTGTCAGCCAGGCAGAGAACTAATTTTGTGGGATTATTTCAGCAAGTTGCTAGATGTGCGAGATGGACAGACACCTTGTAGTTTGCGACTGAGCTCGAGTTTCTCTTGCTCCAGACGCTGGATCCTCCGCTCGTACGCTTCAGTAGCCAGACTGTCTTCCAGACCGCGCTGCACAGACACATCCATTTGTGCAGGTGCTACAGACTCCCTCAGGCAACCACGGTCAGATAGCGTACTGTAAGAAAAGACATGGTCAAATAATCACAATAAAGTCTCATAAGGTTGCGAGTGTCACCTTTATTTTCGGTCCGCCGGGAAACAAAGCACAGACGTGTGATAGCGTAAGAAAAACTCTCGTGTACTCTATTGTACCTCATTAGAACACTTCGGCAAGACGTGCAGATCGCCAAACTTGTGTCATGAAGAATGCCAACAAACTCCTCCAGCACAATAGTAAATTCAGCTTTGTCCTTAGAGTCGTGTCTACAAAATAATCTCTGTTTGTTAGTTTTAGATGCTTTGAAGTCTGCATATGTTTCCTACTGATTTACTCGGTGTTTTAATCAGATGTGGTAGTGCAGACGCCATTGTTGTTATAGGTGTAAAAACAGATCAGACTTATTGCTTGTTTTCTTCTACTTTGTTGATTTTCTCTGCTGACTGGCTTGTTGTATGCCGGTCTGTTGTTGTGGGGACATTTCCAACGTGACGCTGAACGAAACGAACTGAGATTGGTTGTTTGACATGTCGGTCAAACGGGCTTATGGGCGGGCCTTGCCAAAGAAAGCGGCTATGAATTCCAGACCTTCAGCCGTCTGGCTACGCGAGACTAACATGACATTGACGTATGGGTGTCAATCATACCGTGTTGCAAGGACCCGCCCTTCTCTGCTTCTGATAGGCTTGTAAAGTTAGTTAAAGCTGCGTTCCTCTCATATGATTGGTAGGTGAAATAATTTGGCTCGAAAATATTAAACCGCATGCACAGGCTCTAAAATATAGATATTTTTTTTCCTCACGGCCACACGCCGGAGAGCCGGCACAGTGCCGGAATACTTTAAGCCCTGCGATATTATCGGACGATATTAGGCATTTTCCAAACTATCGCTATCGGCACTTATAATGGCAGATAAATGAATATTTCAAAAATAAAATAAAAACGGACGAAACACCCTTCAACCATGTCTTGGCGTTGTATAGTTTGTCCACCAGAGAGCACTCTACACAATCCCTGTTTGCAACACTCGTGTATGATGCGCCACACATCCTGCAACCTGCTGATGACTTACCAAAGCTTACCGAGTCTTTTAAAACCGGTAACTTTGATTTGGTTGTTGTTGTTTTTGTTCAAAGGACTTTACGTTTCATACCTTAAGTTTGTATTTTTATACAGTTTATTTTATCAGAACTTTAATATATTTTGATGTTCCTCTGTTCTGTTGTGACATTAAAAGAAACAAGTTTCTTTTTAAAATGCATTATCATATTATATTAGTTAAAACTCATAAACAGATTTCCCTAACATTAATTATTTGTAGTTATTTATGTTTTGGGGCCCATTCTGAAATAAAAAATATAAATATATTGACCGATATATCGGATTTTATAACCAACAAATATCTGTATCGGTATCAGCCTTCAAAATCCTTTATCAGTCGGGCTCTAATTGAGATCCAAAAAAAAACCTAGCAAACTAATACAGCCCTCAACAGGTAGACACAAAGTCTTCAATTTCATATTCTAGTGTTTGATAAGCTACAATAATAAATATTTCCTGTTTTTCTAAATGTTTTTGGAAAACCAGTGGAGGATCAGTTAGAAAAAATTTGTATAGTCTTTCAGTGATGATCTGTGTCTCGACAAGTAATAAGTTAAGTAATGAATAGTTAACCACTGTTTCAGGCAGTCTGAAAATAAATTGTAGGAGTGTTAAACAGAGAGGGAATATGAAACTACATCTCTTGCAATATATCTATACCAGTATCTTACCAGTTGCTGGTGTAGGTAAAACCTACAAATGGGAGATGGTGTCCTGAGAATGTGGTGTGGGAAGGAGGTGGCATTGCCTCCTAAAACAGAGCAGAGATCATAAATTGTAGCATATCAGTAAAAGATTTGGTTTGATACACTTAAGGTGGTGGGTTGAAACCCAGCAATGAGTGATCTTATTAAGATACATCTAAATCTCTACCGTGTTCTTGAGGCAGTCGTCATCCACGTCAAAGTTGGACGTGTCAGATGGGCTGCTGACTTCAGGGATGTAGGGGGCGTCACATTTGAGGACGTTCTGCCAGTCAATGCCGGAAAAGAAAGGGTGCTGTTTGAAGTCCTCAATGCCGTTCTGACCCAGCCTGTGCTCTCTGCAGCAGATCAGTCTGCGGATCAGGTCTTTGGCGTTTTCAGAGACGTCCGTCACATGAACAGGAAACTGGAACCGCTCCTGTGGGGAAAAACACTTCATTTCTTTTCATGACATTTTCAATATAAATAAAATAACTGTGCTAATGAACTACAGTCCTTTATCTTATTGTGTGTTAAGAGTGTGTTATTCTGTACCTTGTGGTTCATAATCTTGCCGTATGTTTCCACCAGGGACTCTGCATAGAAAGGAGTTTCCCCGTACAGCATCTCATACATGCAGACGCCCAGTGACCACCAGTCACATTCTGGCCCATATTTCCCTTTCCCGTCCTCCATGGCCTGCAGAATCTCAGGGGAGATGTAGTCTGGAGTACCCACAGCGACGGAGGACTGTACCTGTGAGGACAGAAGATGGACATGCTGGAAAAATTGACAGGTGGAAAGGCTACATATTTTAAAACTGGACCATTCTGTTAATCTAACAAGCTGATTGGCACAATGCGCATTTTATGAATACTATATGTTAGGATAACCAGACATCCTCATGTGCAGGTTTTGGCTCCGTTTTCCTATTCGCATGCTCTCTGTAGTCATCATACGCTTTATGTCTTGATATTTTTAATGCATCATTACCTGTAAATCCCACATTTTGGAACACCATGATTGGTTGATTACGTACAATGTCTGCATGCTACTGGTCAAACTGCTTTTCAGTCATAACCTTTATGAAAGTATATATTCAAGAGGAAATATTAAGTATTTTCTTCTTTGTTCTCTAATTTATGTCTTCACCCCAAAATGAAAATTCTGTCATTACTCACTCTCATGATGTTTTAAAAACCCATAAGACCTTTGTTCATCTTTGGAACACAATTTAAGATATTTTTGATGAAATTTGAGAGATATCTGACCCTCCATCGACAGCAACACAACTGAAATGTTCCCAGATCTATAAACGTAAGTCGGTAAAACAGTCCATGTGACATCAGTGGCTCAACTACAGTTTTGTGACTCTACTAGAACACTTTTTTTGTGTGCAAAGAAAACAAAAATAACAATTTACAATTAACTCTTTTCCCCTGAGTTGCATCTTCCACCATTTTGGAGAGTACTTAAAAGCGTATTTGATGTAATCAGTGTCGTTTACCTTTAGGGGAAAGCGTACACATGCATTGTGATAGCCTCTAAAATTGTGAAAGACATATCTCAGAGTAGAAGAACTGTTGAGTAAATTATGTTTTTTTTTTTTTGTGCAAAAAAGTATTTGCATAGCATTGTAGTTGAGCCACTATGTTTCTGGGCCAAGATCATCTCAGTTGCTGTCTATGGAGGGTCAGATGTCTCTCAGATTTCATCAAAAATATCTTAATTTGTGTTCTGAAGATGAACGAAGATCTTATGGGTTTGGAACGACATGAAGGCGAGTAATTAATGACAGAATTTTCATTTTTGGGTGAACTTACCCTTTAAAGGTCTGTACTAACAGTCATTGTCTGCTCTTTTTCATGTATTCTGAACAAATGCTTAAAGAGGCTTCATATAAGAAAGTGTCACTTTTTTCACAGAGATTTACATTATTATTTTATGTCATTTAAAAGGTCTTTCTAGTTAAACTAATCTTTAACGGTTTAATACTTTTCAGATTAAATACAAAACTATACTGTCAAATCAAATGAAAATGGAAAAAAAAAAACAATGCAATTCATTTTGGTGAATCTCACAAACCCTGTCAAGAACACGTACAGGTTATGTTACTCTCAAAAAAACAAAAGAAAAAGAAAATAATATATTTTGCTTAAAAATTATTATGTACAGGATTTCTTAAAAATGTATTAATTTTTTTTTTTTAATTTAAATTAATTAATTTAATTATTAAATTAAAGATTAAATTAATTATTAATTTAATCTTCATTTTAGTTTTGTGAACTGATATATTCCTGACAGTCTTTGTGAGATTCATCTATTTACTGTGGCGTTTGTGATTAAGACTGCAGGAGAATTCAGGACCTGGCATGTTGAGGACAGAAACAGAGAGGCGTTCAGTGTCTGTCTGAGCGGATAAGATGACATCACATCCTGTCAGTGAACAAGGTTGCAATACAAAGTAATCCCTGGAAATGCTTTTTATTGGCACAACACTCATCGCTGTAGAATGCAAACGTACAACTCAAGCCATCGCATTGGTTGCAGCCAGCAGAGGTGGGCGTGGCTTAAGAGAACATGACGGTCAAAGTATTCAGATACACAAAGACCTCTCAGAACACAGACCGCACTGAGAGAGAAAAAGAGCGTGAGGCATCACTAGAGACCACTAATGAACGGGGGGATGATTGGAGCTTCCTGGCCAGGGTTCAAAGGGGGATGAGCGGGCGGAAACCGTCTGTAATGCAGCCCGTGGCAGATGTGTGCAGCTGGAAGAATTTGTGGAAGTGAGGCAGTAAATTAGCTGCTCTCGCTGGCAGTGACACACACTTGAAAACACATGGATATGTGAAGAGAGTTAGGCACACACGTGCGAACACGCAGAGACCACACTCACGCTGCTCTTGTCAGAAGTCGGGGGGATATCCTGCCGCGCTGTCTGCGACGTGCCAGAAAACAGCAGCACATATCAGATGAAATACTCACCCCTGCTTCAAAGACGTGTGAAACACAACTCTGATCATAAACTGCCTTTTAAACCAAGGGTGTCCTCTGGGTCTCCCATTATTTTTATATTAAAACAGTGTGCCTACAGGGCAAATATACAGATTTTTTACTTCCACTAGGTGAAAGGTGAAAGATGTCAGGTGACCTAAAACGCCTCCTGTAGCATTTTTCATTAGTTGTGTAGTAGTAGTCAACATACACTAAAACTATGAGCACTTGACAATTTTTTTAAATATATTTAATGCTCACAACTGTGGCATTAAACTTATTACAAAAAAACAGTAAAAACTGTACTAATGTAAAATATTATTAGAATTTAAATGAACTCTTTTCTATTTGAATATATTTTAAAATATAATTTATTTCTGTGATGCAAAGCTGAATTTTCAGCATCATTACTCCAGTCTTCAAAGTCACAGGATCTTTCAGAACATGCTGATTTGCTCCTTATTAACACTTATTTTCTTATTATTATTGTTCAAAACAATTGGGCTGCCAATTTTTTTTTATTGAAACCATGATAAATAATAATAAAATTAAATGGAGTTAATAGAAAGATTTAAAAAAAAGTCTTTATTCACTGCAATAAATACTTTTTTATTTAGTATTGGTCTTGTTTACCAGAAAAATATCTAAAAGAAATCTTAAATCAAGATCAAAAAAGTTTTTCTTTAGAACAAGCAAAACAATCTGCCAATGGGGTAAGCAAAAATAATCTTAACAGAAAACAAGATTATATTGCTTAAAACTTTTTTTTTTTTTATTGAAAATTCTAAGTAAGAAAAGCATGTTTTTTTGATAAAAAATAAAAAAAGGAGTGCAATTGAGTCAAATATTCTTTGGACAGGAAGTGAGTTTAATCATGAGAAACAACCAGATACGCG
>JAUMHR010000072.1:1775765-1790621 GCA_032361145.1 Enteromius fasciolatus | reverse complement strand
TGTTGATGCTGCTGTTGCAGTTGTTGATGCTGCTGTTGCAGTTGTTGTTGATGCTGCTGCGTTTGAAGTTGCTGCTGATGTTGCATGTGTTGCTGCTGCAGTGACTGTTGATGCAGCTGCTGTGACTGATGTTGCAATTTTAGATGATGCTGCTGTGGTTGTAATTGCTGTTGATGTTTAGATTGTTGATGGTCTTGTTGCTGCTGTTGTTGTTGGCGTTGTTGGTGGGGTTGTTGTGGCAGATGATGCGGAGGAGGAGGAAGAGTTCCACTCAGGATATTACTCATTTCCAGTCCACTAAAAATCACCTGTCCAGGGTTGGAATATCTGGTTGGTACAGTGTACTGTGCTGTCACAGTGTCCTGGCTATGCTCAGACCCTGTTGCATTAGCTGCTGCTGCTGTTGCGGCTGCGGCTGCTGCAGTGGCAGTGGCAGTGGGATTGGTAAGGACATCAAGCTGAATATTCTGGTTGGCTAGGAGAGACTGCACTAGGCCTATACTCTGTGTAGGCGACATCGCTTGAGCAGGGCTGTGAATTGGAGCGATTGGGATATTAACCGTGCAAGGAGGATTGTCGGCTGACACTCCCGAGGGTCCCATAACTAGAAATAAGCAGGAACATCTTGAGATTTTTTTCTTCTTTTAGTTAAGCTATACAGAGACAAAACATACAAAAACGTTCCACTGATTCTTACCAGGTAAATCATCTTCATCTTCACTGAACACATTGGGATTAAAGACTGGCAGACTCATAAAGTCCAGGGATATTTTACGCACCTCGGGCAAATAAATGGTCATCTGACGAGGTTGCAGGTGCAGCAAACTAGTTTTATAAATAACTGGAACATCGTGTCAATACATATTTTAAAAACATTAAGAATATATTTTATTTTTTAAATTATGTCAAAGGTTTGAATACAAAACTTGAAAACATACCTGCTCCCAAGTTAGCTGGCAAAAATGAGGCAAGGCCTACAATCTTAAACTTTGTTCCCCAAATGTTAGAGGTGACCTGGGCCAAGTAACTATGCTGCAAAGCAAATCAAATGATAGATTTAGAAAATATTCAAGTTCACAGTCAGTTTACTGTCATTTCTCTTCAGAAAAGCAGGAGTTAAAAAAAATGAGGTGTCTGTTCAGGTCATGCAGTAAATGTGACAAATGTCTCGCATGGAGTAAGCATAGTAGACAGAGACAATAAATACAAACACTTCCCATATTAATTCTAGGCATGTAGATTAATATAAAATTATTGACAACATTAGCTTGCAAATAGGATGTTAAGTACTTCACTAAAGCCATCGACTGGAAATTCTCTTCGGGTAAGACTTGGAGACCGAACTGGAGGCTTCTTGGGTAATCTAGGAGACCTAGACATTTCTTGAGATGTTTGGGCAAGTTTAGGAGACTTTCTTGATTCCATATTAATTCTGGAGAATAAAACAAATATAAAATTTCACTAGCTATCAAATTAAAAGTTGTTTTTTGTAACTTTCAATTTTGAGAAACTAACCCCGTAATATTATGTGAATTTTATATTCAACAGTACCTTATATGTTTAGAGTACCTAGGAAGCTTGGGTGACCTGTTTCCTCTAGATAGTTTGGGTGACTTTCGCCCAACCCATTCATCACTCAACTCAATATCGCTTGAGTCTGAGCAGTTACAGCTGTCAGTCATATAGGAGATCATGCCATTTACACAGACCTCATCTGAAAGACAAGATGAGATCAAAATAAAGTCCAGCTTTTAAAGACCAGCGCATTTATACACTAAGCTTGAATTAAGCACCAGTGCATAAAGCAGTACCTGCTTTAGCATCCATTTTTGGATCCATAATGACAAACTCTGGTCGCAGTTTGCTTATGCGACGGCCCTTGAGAATAGGCACCAAACCTCCCAAGTGTTCCAGATAGAGGGTATAACAGGGGCCTCCTGCTTCTGGATTCTCCTCTGAACGTTTCATAGTGCAGTGCAAGCGTTCATTCCCTGCTGTCGGATAGCTCACGAAGTCTCGGATGTTATTCGGATCAGGGATTGGTGGCTGGTGAGATGAAAAGGATTATGCATTAAGTTCAACGCAAACATTAGCATTCATCAAAAACTTCACTTGCTTGTTTTTGTACCTTGATAGTTGGAATGAAAGCAGTGGTAACATAGGAACAGAGAAGTGAAGGCATGTTCAGTTTTCCCACATCTCTCTCTTCTTTAAGAGCACTAGCAATGCCCTGCTGACACAGAAGCTGGAGACTGGCCACACGGTGCTCCACACGCACTACATACAGCGCTGGTCCACAGGCCATAAACAGACGCGAGTCCCTGTGACCCCAGCAAATCGTGGTGATTGGCCTCTAAAATAAAAAAGATACTTAGATTATATATAGTTTACTTATTTAATTTTATGTAGGATGTTGCTTATATCAGTGGTTTATGGTGAGACATAACCTAAAATCAGCATATTAGAATGATTTCTAAAGGGCCACGTCGCACTGAAGGCTAAAGTCATAGAGCTGAAAATTCAGCTTTCCTCATCACATTCTTACATTTTTTCAAATAGAAAACAGTTGCTTTAAGTTGAAATAATATTTCATTGTATTCTTGATTAAAAAAAATGCAACCTTGGTTAACAAGCATAAAATGCTTCTTATAAAAACATAAAAAAAACGTAATAATCCCAAACTTTTGTCCAATGGTGTATATATGCATAAACTGTTAAATGATAACCGGTTACAGCTCACTTGGGCTGGAGTTTCTAAAGTGTATATATGTTCCCCTTGGACATTGTAAAACTTGACAAGGGCGTTCCTCATTAAAGAGGCACAGGCTGAGTCAGCGGGCAGGCCGTGTCTCTCCATCCCGGCCACTGCCAGCAGGTCTCCCTGAGAGCACCATTGTACCTCCACGTCTGAAAAAACACAAGTGTCTCCTATCAGATTATAGTACGATGTGTGGATCTGTCACAGAGGATCAACACGAATGATTTTGGGTTATTTTTACTTGAATTACTTTGATGTTCCTAAACTACGAAAATCTTGGTACTGTCAAATGTAATCAACAGCATGCCATTGATGTTAAAAATAACTTCTGGAATATTCTGTTAATAATCATCCAGTGGCAGTTATAAAACACATACTGGGTAATGTATCTATTGCAAAAACAACACTGTTTTACCTTTTAGTCCTGAGTGTATAATGTTGGGTGAAAGGTCATCATAGTTGTTCATCAAACTGATGTCTCCTGATATGAAGCTGACCGTGAGCAGTGGTTTGAGATTTTGCACTTGAAAGAAAACAGAGTTTTATACACAGCACTGCTTTGCATTTTGTATATGTTTAAAAATAAAGCTCCAAAGTAGAGTTTTATGGCTCTTTAGAATGCACAGCAAGGCTTCAGTTTTCTTTCATTGATAGAATGATGCATGCAACGCACTGGTCTATAATGTAATCTCAAAAAGTATCTCCAAGAAACTCAAGAATGCAGTGGACAAAACTGCTCGATTTTTTAATTAGCTGTAAAATTATCAACCAACTTTATACATATAAGTATATGTCTAACTTCATCTGCAAACATACAGCAGTGTTGCCAAGTCTGCGTTTTTTCCTCAGAATCGGGCTACTTTCCATGGGGACGTTTTTCATGTCCGCAGGTTGAAGCAACCCTAACAATGTGTTATTTAGCCCCTGGAATACGACCTCTATTAGTGGAACCCCGCAAAAAACTTATATTCCCCCACGGAACGCAATTTGTTTTCAGGGAATTCCCTTTTGGGCTAGTTTTGAGTAGCAATCGGGCAGGTTTTGCTGTGAAAACCTGGTAACATACAGAATGCTTACTGAGCACAATATATACTGCAGGATATATCATATTTCAACTGATTTTTTGTTATTATCGTCTAACCCTGCTAAATGTGCCCATAAAACATGCAGATAAGATATCTGATTTTCTGACAAATGTGTATTGTAAGTGCTAAACAAATCAATTTGACTTGATTTTATTTGAGTATAAAGTACCTTGAGCTGGACTAGGGTCATCGGAGTCTGTATCGCTCTCAGTGCTGTCCTCCACCAGGAAGTTCGGGCAGTTCCAAGACATGCTGACTATGCCATCTGACTCATGCAGAAGAACATGGGCGAGCATACGGCCGTGGCAGTCCATCACTATGACTTGCCCGTCTGCTGTTCCAAAAAGCACCTAGGGAGATTAAATGAATGCAAACACCAAATTAGGGAAACTCAGGCATCAGTCCAAGGGCATCGGTCCAAGTCATTTCATCATTTGCAAACAACCTGTTGATAACAAATGCACTTTTCTCTCAGTTTGATGAAGCCACAGCAAAGAGTTACCTGCTGGTCATCAGGGGTCCAGATTCCACAGGTGATCTGGCTCTCCAGATTGATCTCAGATGACCAGTGTCTCTGACCGCTCACTGAACCCACCAGGACAAATCCATCCCTGTAGGCGATTAAGGCCTGTGTACCATCATGTGACCAGGTGAAGTCACTCACCTAGATGACAAACCACATGTTCATTGAGCAGCTGTTGTTAGAATAATAACAGATTTTAATAGTCTTGTACCATTGTACCAAATTATTCATTTAAACGTAAGTACATAGCATTTAAGGCCACCTAATATAAAGTGGGACTTTTATAATTTAGAATTTACAAGATTAATAACGCATTTAAGGTAATGGATGTATAAGCATGAAATACTAACATACCTGAGCACCTCTGTCATTCACCAACTCTACAGACCATCTTCCTTCATACTGGATCCACACAAATATCCCACCCTCCATGTCACACGTTGCGAGCTTCTGAAATGGTTCATTCCATCTAACAAGGACAACCTATACAAGAGCATAAGCGTGGAAATAAAGTTCTAGCAGAAAGAGTACGTGCCACTCATGCATCAGATGGCAAATAGACAAATCTTAAGAAGAGGCAAACTCCCACCTCACTGTTATGACCACGTAAATTGAAGTTGATTCGTTGAGGGGTGTTTCTGTCTCTTCTACAGTGACTAGACGTGAACGTCACACCCACAACACCCCTGGCGTTCCCAGTGGCCAGCCAGCCCTCCTCATAGTAGCGCCTCCTGCACACCGGCTTCTCCTTCTCACTTTTGGGAACTCTCCCTTTCCATGAGAGGCAGAGGATGTTGGAGTCACTGCAGAGGACCGGACCATGTTCCACCGCAGCCAACATCCCTACAGACTGACCAGACTACAGGTATAAAGGGAAATGACAAGGCGTTAATGTGGAAATATTTAAAATCTGTCATTTGTACTCGTGATTAATATTACGTTAAATTAGAAAATGTGCATATTCATTCAGTAAATGGTTAGTTAAGCAGGACAAGAATATTTATACACACTCAGAAGAAAAATAAGTTGTCAATAAGGCAGTAGGATTTACAAAAGATAGTAATAGTACTACTACGTACAATTAAGGTACTCATATGTACCTTTAAGGCACTAATATACACCCTTTTGTGGCAACTAAGGTATAACGATGTACCATACGACCATAGGTAAAAATTTTAGGGTAATGTGTGTATATGTAACTGCTCACCATTGTAAATCAGCACTATTTAAAAAATTGAACATGCACGAGAAAAGCCATTAATAGTTGGATTTGAAAATGAACAGCCAGCAATATTTGCAATTTCAGTGGCACAGAAACCACATCTAATACCATAAAAACGGCAAAAACATGCCTATAATTCTAAAAGAATGGTTTTAGAGGGAATGCCACTTGCAAAAACTAACTATTTGACATTATTTGTCACATTTCTGTTACTAAAATAAACTACAACTCTATTAAAGAACATATATGCTTTTGATGCACCAGAAAACAGAATGCAAAATGTATTTTCTGAAAATACCCACCTCTTCATAGTCCCTGGACATTATTGGTCCGAATTCCGTCTTTGAAGGAGTGCTTCATTTTGCTTGCTTATTCAAAAAAATGTGCAGTACAACCTGGGAATGCTTAACTGCAGATGTGTCTTAAGAAAAAGTCTGACTAACATCAGGCCATTGTATTCTGAGACTATGAGCAATGCAGTCTGTTCTATTTCTGTTCAGCAAAATAATCTGAATTAAGTCTAAATAAAAGTCAAGGCCTATTGCAGTTTATCCTCATTATACAAAACCAGCTTTCTGTCTTCAGTAGTCCAGGATTTCTATGCAAAGAGAAACACACACACACACGCAAATGTATTTATTTATATTTATATGAGCCATATATCATTTGCAGATTAAAAAGCAAGAACAAGCCACCGATGCTAAGACAAGCTCTGCATGCAGAATCATTTAAAGGCATTTCATTTCTCTGTCTGCACCCACACTTGAGTTGACATTGGTCCCCCATTACGTCACAGGACGTTTAAAACCCCCTGCAATTCATGCTTTGTACTCAAAATAACCCAACAGAAATTGTGCATCGAAGCATCTGTATAAAAATCATGCATACGTGCAAAAAAAGATACAGAAAAATCTGTACAACTAAGGATGAGGCAGCTCGCAGGCGTCATGGCAACAGGGATGTGATGATGGCTGAATTTTAATGACACCCAACCTAAGACTTCATAACTGCATTTCTTCTTATTTCCAATAGAAATATAATTTTTTGCCCCATGCGTTTCTCCTAGGCTTAACAATACATAACAATTCGCTTTAAACATAATCTCACTGTTAAACTACTATACAGTCAAAATATAAATATCCATATAGGGCTGTCGAATCATAACGAGCTCAGTTTCACACATCTGCTTATATAAGAATTGTGGCAGGCAATTAAGGTAATTAAGCTGGATGCAGTTTAGAATAAATCCATCAACTATGGTTGCCACCTACACTCGTGATATAATTACACAATCATCCAGTATACAGCATTGAGTATTACTGTGGCATTCCATAGAAATGATATGAGAACAATACGAGCCAACAAGAAAACAATGAACTCGAGTAATAAAATACAAATTCTGCATTCATTTCTATCAGCAAACTCACCTCTGTCAACTCGCTCTCAATGCGTCTAAATGGTAGCCAGATGCTCATGGGAAATTTTACCCCACAGAACATTAAAGTCAATGCAGCGGGATGCTGTACATTGGCGCAAAATAATCCCCGAATGAGGGATTTTTCGACGTGCGAAGGCAACCCGCGCTCTGACGGAATGGTGCTGTGGGTCACATGACTGCCATCCCCATCCAGATAGTATACAACAGATGCGGTTTACAGGCAAACTGGACTGATAGAAATCACCAGTCTTTACTCTTATTTTGCCATACGTGTTAAGATTCAGGAAACTGAATAATGCAAAGGTTCACTGAGAAAAGAAAGCACGCATTTTAAAGACTGCACTATTAAAGCAAGTTAATAGAGTAACATATGAATCAAAACACTCCATCTAGTTGTATTCGTGATTTTTACCCGCACTTCTGTCTTTGCCAGTGTTTTGCGATTAAAATAAACAAATAAAAATCATTGATATGTGGCTGTTTGAATGCATAGACAGCACCCTGTTCATCACACACATTTGTTTGGTGTCGTTTTACACAAAAAAGGTGACAGACAAATCACAAATGTCCTACTAATGCAAGTTATCTTGTCATATCATGCATAGAATGTCCCTACAACCTGACAATTAAATAGGTGTCCTGAAGTGTTTAGGTTACACAGAGTAAACACAATTGTTATGGAAGCAGCATTATCTGTAGACGAATCAAAAAGCCTTTCAATGTGCTATATTTTAATTAGCCTATATTTTAATTAATAAATTAACCTGGATTAATGATAACCTGGTGTTTATACCCATACACAATTATTAAGAAAATTATTTATTTGAAAGTGTATCAATACTTGGCTCTTTGCTGTACAGATGTACCTCAAAGGCCTGGTTTCACAGACAGGGCTTGGCCAAAGTCAGGATTAGACCATAGTTAAATTAGAACATTTAAGTCATTAACATATCTTAGATAAAAGAATTACTGGTGTGCATCTTAAAACAAAAGAAATGCATGGACGTGTTTTAAGATCAGTCAGTGCAGCTCAGATTTACATTTTAGTCTAGGACTAGGCTCAAGCCTTGTCTGTGAAACTGGGGGAAAATGTTTTATTTCTACTTCAAATTTATAGAGAGGCACTCATCTGTTGTACTTCATAGCTTTTTCTATTACAGCTAAATAAAAACAATAGAACCTTGTCTATTTTTTTTTAGTTATTATAGATTTTGTACTGATTAAGTGTACTGATGATTGTAAATGCTGTTTGTTTTGTTTTGTTTTTTCCAGACAGACTGCAGCAAGACTCAGGAGAGATACTTTACTTTCATCTCTGGAAAGGCAAAGAGTACAATACCATACTACTCCCAGGAGGTCTTCTTCTGTACTTTCTGCCATTCCTGGTGTGTAGGGTTTACTTTAGTTAACAGGCAAACATTAAGCATTCAATATTCTTTAAGTTACCATGAAATTGCCTTGATTTTTAAAAAATAAACCTACTAACTACATTAGATAACATAACCTAACAATAAAAACATGTTTAGAGCAATCATTAATCTTAGTACATGTTAATTTCATCATTTACTTACATTGTGTATTACAAATATTATTGAGCTTCCTTCGTTGTAAGTCACTTTGCATAAAAGCATTCGATAAATGCATAAATGTACATTATTAAAACCAAACATATCTCTTGTATTTATTCATGTTTTAATGTTTTTTTTTTTGTATTGCCCATTGTTGGTTAGCACTTTCACATTAACTAATTGCACCTTATTGTAAAGCGTTACCCATAAAAGTAATACAAATGAGTGTTAGTACAGGATAAATCATTTTTTTCCCCCTTTTGTCCCATTGAATCCGTATTTTGGGATTTATGTACAATCCTTTTCAAGTCCTTTGTCTCTTATCACAGTGCAGTCAGGTACAGGACTCTTGAAAGATGTGAATGACACTGTCATATGCAGGTGGTGGAGTCTGTCTGGGTAGGAAACCTCTTAGACTGCCCTTCCCCAGCCAGAAGGACTCTGCTGGTTCTGCACTAAATGGATCTGTGACGTTAGGAAGTAATGCAGCTTGGTTATCATCCTTCGTCTCATCAACGGTCTTCTTAGACTTTTTTGGTGGTGGCCGGAAAGTGGAGTTCTGAAAGCTGGGGCTTCTTCCCAGCAGCTCATTGGGGTCTACGGAGGTCTGTCTGTGGAGGTTCAAAACTGCTCTTCCCGAATATTCACTGTTTTTGTCGAATCTGTGACTCTTGTAGTGTCTGAGTTGGCAGTGCTGGTTACGTGAGCCTTTAGATTCTGATGACCGGCTTTGACGTCTGGTGATCCTGACAGAAGCTCTCTGTCTTGACATCCATGTAAGGATAAGGAAAATCACGATCCCGATGAGCAGACCAATCAATATTGACAAGCAGAACGCCAGAATGAGTTCCTCTGGATGGAAAGGTTATTGAATTTTGAGTATATAATATTAATATTATATATTAAATACAATCTTAAATACATACTGAAATATAATATTTTATATATTTTTAAATAGCCTATATAATATTTAATTTAATGCGTTATTTCCCATTTCTTTATAATTATTTGTCAGATTTACTAGCAATTTCTAAAAACAAAAATAGTTTCTATACCTTTTTTTGGTGCATGCATAACTTTATAAAATCTACATTTATAACATCAGCAATAATTGGGAAAATAATAATAAAGTTCTACAAGTCATTCTGAAATTAAATTGAATCATCATATATTTTTATTTAGCTATACACAGTTTATATAGGTATAAAAATTATATTTACACTAAGCCAACTGAAGCAAACAGTAAAACAAATGCATCCCAGTTCTTACCGAAGTCAATAGGTTTAAGTATTTCCAAAAAGACGTTTGTTTTATTTGAAGCCATAATAGTCAGCAGAAGCATGTCAACATGCAGCTAAACTCTCACTCCAAGCCCACAGGAACTGTATTTCTCAGGGAATATGGCACTTTTTTGTTTGCATGAAGGGAAACTTTGTCGTCATTCTTCCTGCCTCTTTGCTTGTATAATTAGCAAGTGCTAGGCTTATCTGTTCAGGGCAGAAATCCAGAGGAACAAGGCTGTTTCCTCTTGCATCATTTCCTTCGTTTCAAAGGATACAATACAATGGCTTCTTCACCCCATTATATTATAATAGACCAGCTTACACCTTTCAGCACTTTAATTTTCTTCTTTTGCTGTAGATTTGTTTTTGAGATTGAATGAAGATAAAATAAATACTTACATTAGGTAAAACTGAACAATACATTTCTCAAGATTGGATTTGACACAGTTCCCAAAAGAAAAGGAAAACGCCCAGGTGATAAGTTCTCAGCTGTCAGGGGGGATTTCCTTTCTGTCCTAGTATCTGTACCTGAACAGAGAACCAAATGTTGTTATTATTGCCACTAAATAATAACTGAAAGTGTCTAAAATGCATGTATTCTCAGAAGTAATAGTGTTCAACAGAATTCCCAGTCACTGAAACTTCGTGGTGAACGTCTTCCAAAATTTTGGAGTGAAGGATAATTTTGTCCTGAAACAATAGGAGGACATCCATACTCTGAGTTTAGTACAAAAGCAGGAACGGCCAGCAGATGTCATCATTACTGGACCATTTAGCCTGTAGTCTATCTATCTATCTATCTATCTATCTATCTATCTATCTATCTATCTATCGTTCCATCGTTCCATCGTTCTATCTATCGTTCCATCTTTAGACTGCGTTCTGTTTCATGTCTCTGCTCTGATGTTTTGAACACATGAACGCTCTCTGGGTTAACGGGTCTCTGTATCACCGATAGATGGCGGTAAAGATCGCATGAAGTACTACGGCCTTGCAACATTGTTTAAAGGTTTCTATAGCAACCCGTCTAACAAAGCTTCTCCATCATCACACGAGACGCGAGAGCCCCGCGGGAAAGGAAGCGTCATCTGCTCACGGTAATACACTACACACTACACTACAAATAAATACTCTTGCAAAACGAAAGAACGCGTATTCTGACAAATGTTCTTGGAAAATTGCGCAGAACGTTTCCTGTGTAATCTGCAAGCATGCTTTTGACTGCAGATATATATCTTGTTGCTGAGTTTCTGTTGTCTTCACTTAGTTACGTGCACAACTTTGGCTGATTAATGTACATTTAAATCTACCAGGCATTTCATGTGCAATACATGTGATATCCCTTTTGGGCAAGCACTTCTTTAATTATTAATTAGCTCCTGTAACTAAAGTTTAAAAAAACAAAGTAATACTAATTAGACAGTAAATCCATAGATTAATACTATTATCATTAGACTGAAAAATAAATAGTAGCAACTTTAGTGAAGTTAAATGTGCAAACATACGTGTTTAGCATGAGTGTGCATATAGTACACAGAAATACAATGAAGGCTAATGAACTGTGAAACAAAGAAAGAAAAGAAAGTGCAGTTTTATGTTTGAGCTGCTGAATCTTAAAAATGTTTTCTGTTTGTGCTTCAGTACCATTCATCAACAAATTTACATGCTTAAAGGGACAGTTCAAGCAAAAAAAAATGTTTACTATTTCAAAATATCTTTTTAGTAATAGAAATAAAGCTGATATAAGATATATATTGATTTAGTCATGATTAATAGTCCAGTTCGTTTTTATGTTACCTCATATTAGTATTTTTTAAAATGTGATTTTGTTCTGACGCCAGTGCTTTTCCTTCTCGGTTCACTGACTGAATAGATAGAAGAGGACTTCTGATTGGTTGACTGCATATGAAACCTGCTTTTCTATTGGGCCACATCAAGTTCCTGGAGTTCCTGCATCAGAGTGAGTGAGAGAGAGAGATAGAGAGGCAGCAAGAGGAAGAGAGAGTTGTAGGAGGGGCAGATGGGGATGCCCCTTAAGAAAGTAGTGCAGTATCTGCTGTCTGCTGTGCCGACTGCATGAGTGATCCGGTGTCAGAGGAGCACAGGACCATAGAGTGGGACCATGGCTTCCCTCAGCCCTTTCGGACGGTCCAGCAAGGACATTATGAATTTGATGCAGAGGCTGCAAGGTAGGTGATGCTGTATTTCTGTTCTTAACCTCTATGAGTCAGGAGGAATTTTGCTGATTCAGCGCCTTGCCACCAAGAGTTTGCCAGATGCCTCTTGTTGCACAAATGCAGCATATTTGACAGCACAGGAACTTACCCACTTGAGAAATCAATATTGATGCTTTACATAATGGCTATGCGTGTAATGTCGACATCATATGCAGCTCATGTTACCCTTATGGCAGTGAAATGTCCAGAGGGAATCATGCACTTTCATTATGATGGCTTGAGGACGCCTTGGTTTATCAGCTGATGGTTCAAGCTGACATGTTGTGTGCTGCAGTGCTTGGGTACAGATTGTTTTCTCCCCTTTAAACAGGAATAGAGGATCTGTTTATGTGGTGATGATTTCTGCACAATTTTTTAACCTAATTTTGTCTGCAAGGGGGTTTAAATAAATAGGTAATTTAGTTGAAATATCACAGAAGCCATGTAATCTAACTACAAAGAGCTGGATTGTTACATTCCTAGTAATGTGGAGAAAAGGAAAGGAAAATTGACAAAAGGATCTTTGGGGATTTGTGTTTAAAAATAGTGATTAGATTTGGGTTTAAAGAATTTAGCCTGTGAAGGTCATCATTGTTTTTTCTTACAGAAAGTTCTTGACAATGGCCCTTTTCTAACACTTGTGTTGCCATGCAGAGAATAGTTCAGTTTGGCCTTCTTTTTACTTGGATGATATTTATATTCTTTATGATAAGGTTAAGTTTACTGGGACACTCTGTTATGTCGTATCTCATGTTAAGACATAATGTGCCGATATGGTGCCTACAAATATTATGGGTAATGCTTTTGAGGTGGGAGGAGTTTAAATGCTTTACAATTTGTTTTGGAGGACAGAAAATATAAACCCACCCGAAAGAAAAACATAGACGCTATTAATTCCCTTCTGAGAGTTAAGTAATGACGTGGTAATGCAGGGCTCATGCTGATAGGAAACTATTTCCATAATCTACCTGTTTTGCTAGACGCTTCTATATTATTCATCCCCAAATTCATATGCTTAATATTTTCTGTCATCATTTCATCTTCATGTCTGTATGGCGTTATTCAATAGGAAGGTGTGTCATTGTAAACTAAATCTATTGAAATAAAGCTGAAATAATATAAGACAAAAATATTAGATGAAAAATGTAAACTTAATTTTTTTTTTTTAAATGTTGGCAAATACCTAAATGTATGTTAATGCAGTAAAAAAAAATTAAAATAAAAATGAAAGCTGATAAATCTCAGCTAAGCTAAGTCAACACATTATTAAATTAAATACTATATAAATAATCAGAAGATAAGAAGAACACAGTTTGTTCTCTGGAATGCAAAATAAAATATTATATATATATATATATATATATATTTTTTTTTAATTTGTATTTATTTATTTATTTATTTTTTTTGGTCCATAAAATTAATCATTGGTCTGCAGTATTCTTAACGTTAAAAAATCAGGCTATGAATTCCGTAGAAGTACTTACATAAATGAAAAATAAATTAAATAGTTGTATATACATTGCTCTTACTTTAAAGTGTAAAAATCTACATTGTAGTAAAAGACCCAGACTGAGTGATATGCTCAGTACCTATATTGTTCAGCGTTGGACAGGGACTCTATAGTGGGTGGTGGTGTGTATAGGAACAGGTAGAACCTGACACCTCTTTGGAAGACGTCCTGTCCTTGGATGATGGAACAGATCGATATTTGGACTCCCTGGCTTTGCCTGTCCATTCTTATTGACTGATGGCTGTAACTTGCTGTTCGTGTTGTTGGCAGTGGACTGGGCAAGTCTATAAAAACTGGTCACAAATTAGCTGTATTTAGTCCTGTCATCTCATTCATGGCCTTCTGCATAGATTTAAAAAATGGTTTGATGGCAACCCATTGGTCGCGCACAGTGAAACCTTTGAGAGTGTTGATCCCGTGACTAAGTGAAGGCAGATGTTTCTCTGTGGGCTTTCGTGGAAGAGTAATAACAGCATCAGACTGGTGCTATTTTTTGCTCAATAATTGATTTAAGAATGACTTTGATTGCTCTTACGACAACAAACACAGCAGGAGTATATACATAATATAAATATGAAACTGATTTTACTTTTATGATATAATATTTTGAGTGAAAGCATTTGATGGGACTTGATTTTATTAATCAAATAAATTAGATTGGAGGGTAAAGAATATTTTTATATGGCAGGGGAGGAACTGAAAAACAATAAAAGGCCTTTAAAATAAAATTAATTGATAAATGATGCACAATAAGACCAGGAAGGTTTTTAAGACACTACATTGTCAACTTAAATGTCAGGTTGACATTAAGATTTTATCTGTTTCGTGACTTGTGGAGGTTTCGTTGTCACGGCAACCCACAAAAACTCACAATCCTATCCTTTAAAACCTATAAAAAGCACATTTATGAATAGTTTAAAAAATAAAAGGGATGGAAGAGTGTGGTGCATGCAATTATTCAAAGCCTCTAATGCATTTCCTATGTAACCTGTAGAGAAGATTGAACTATTTCCCTTTTGAAGAATTGATGTTTATTTCTGATCACCATGGCAATGCCCACATGCTCATGTACTGTATTCTTCAAGACGAAACAAGAAACATAAACTACTGAGAGGAACTTAGTATCAGGAAGGAAATTGCATATGCGTGATAGCTTGCACTTCTGTTTTTACCGCCAAAAATTTAAGTCAGTCATGCATTTTCAGCTTTAATATAGATGATGCTGAATGATGTCGGTTTAATTAGTTGAAATA
>JAUMHR010000072.1:1753109-1768407 GCA_032361145.1 Enteromius fasciolatus | reverse complement strand
AATTACAGAATTATGCCACAAGTTGTCGTAATTGACGTAAAAAGTCGTAATTATGATGCAAAACATTGACATTATGAGATGATTATGGCAAAAAAATGCCGTCATACATAATTTTTATCTAATAATTCTGGCTTTTTATCTCATAATTTTGACCACTGTCATAAGACACAATACAAGTCATAATACTTTTATACTGTATATATTGGGATGTTACGACTTCAACAATGCTGAAGATTAAAATTTTACAGTTTACAGACATTTCTACAGGTAGTGACTTTATCTCATAAGTTTGTCTGTTTTACATTAAAAGTTATTACTGTATGTTTCATAATTATGACTTTCTATATATTTTGTAAAGCACTTATTAAAACAGTTTAATTTGAAATTTACACAAATACTGACATCAATATATCTTATAATTTCTACTTTTTCATGTTACAATTATGAGTTTATATATCATAGTTCCAACTTTTGCATAATTATGACAAAATTCATATACTATTCATATGTGTCTAGTTAATTATCATTGATTTCCCTTCCTTTATAAGTTGCTTCCTGTCTTCCAGTTTTTGTCCGTTATCATCTGATTTAAGTGTGTGTGTAACCTGCTCCTGTGTATGTATATTTGTAAATATTAAATATGTTTATCTACTTCAACAAACCTCTCTGTGCCTTGCCTGTGCACCACCAGACATTTGTAACTTATGTCATTGATATTAACTCTTTATCTCATAGCATTGACTTTTAATGTCAACGGTTATGGTTTTATATCTCATCATATATTTTTTTTAATATGTCTGTGTGTGTGTAGGTTATATTTATGAAATATAGGCCCGGTTTCACAAACAGGTCTTAGCTTAAGCCAGGACTAGGCATTAGTTAAATTAAGATATTGAAGCAACCTTTACAAAAATGCCTTATAAGAAAATATTACAGGTGTGCATCTTAACACAGAACAATGACACTGGCATGATTTAAGATATGTCAGAGAAAGATATTTTCATCTGAGACAGCTCAAACATGCAACTTAGTCTGGGACTAGCTTATGCCTTGTCTGTGAAGCTGAACGAAAAAAAACAGGTCATTTGCTGTGACATGACAACTTCCTCTGCAAGTCAGATCCTCTGTGTTGACATTTTGTGTCTTGTGCTAAAGTAGCAGCAGGGACAGACATTTATGTCTGACAGATGCTGGACTGAGACTATCTGTCAGATTATGTTATGTTGACAGTTTTTGGGATATATCCCCAGTACACATGAAATGCAGATTGAATCTCTGTACATGGAGACAAGGGTGATTCTGGGAAGTTTTGGACAGTGTAGGTATGTGCAGATGGCCATCGAGAGGGACTGGAACAATTCTCAGTGGGAAGAAACATGTTTCCCTCCTGAGGTCTTTGAAGTGTGTGCCCGCTGATTTCAGATACTGTGATTAAGAGTCAACAACAGAATATTCAAGATGCAATTAGTCAAGTAGGCATTTTATGGGGACACTTTACATTTTGCATCAAGCATATCATCTGCATACACAACCCTTTTCACTGATACATTCACATAAAGTGACTTACTTTTCAGTGAAACTAAAAAACACAAATAAGATTAATCATTAATCATTTGTTTATTATACAAAATAAAACCGATTTGTTTTTATTGGTAAACAAAGCTATTGCTATGAAGTTAGGCTGTTCTGTGTCCTGTGGTGTGACAGAAAAATGTTTAAAAAAAAAATAGGAGAAAGCCACTACGCCTTTGTTGATGTGGTAAGAAAATGCTTTAATAGCATATAGTAAATGATGACATCAGCTATTCATTGTTAAAGTCACATGGTTTTGTGTAATGAACCACATGGTGAAGTGGTGCTGTTGTGAATGTTGTTGCCCCTCCCACTCGCCTTATTATGCGCGATTAGTTGCTTTGGTGACGGGGCACTTTGCAGAACACAAAGAGAGGATAATCTGACACAAATGGTGGGTTTAAGTATTCCAGTCCGCACATATTGCACTGAGGGGCCTTTTGTTCCACACAACCTGCTGCACAACACAACCGTGAAAGTAAAGTGTGCAGCCTGTGACTGCAGTGAAGCAGCGTCTGCACAGACAGCACACGCTCAGTGCATACTAACTGAGCTGCAGAATATGCTTTGTAATGCTTTATGAGTCTGCAGATGCCTGCTGTATTTCCAGATTCCCTCGCTGTGTGTGTTGGTTGGCCTGGCTCTCCAGCTATTTTTCTCCTGTAGTATTTTTGCATTTGTTGAAGAAATAAATCTAGATTTACACGTACAGTAGTCAGCGTGAACAAAGCAAATGTGTTTTCACTTCACTTATGGAGCTTTTGCATGATGGAAAATTCTGTCTATTTTGGTTTGACCTCCTGTTATCTTTTCCTATTGTGTCCATTTCCTTTAAAATTTCTAAGTGCATTTGTATGAGAGCGACTGAGCTGAGATTTTAGAAAAAAACTGCATTCTAGTCTGCTTTACAATGATGCAAGTGTCAGATTGTAGCACTATAGTACATTGATACAGTACTATGGGGTCAGTTTTTTAATCATTCTTAAGCTCAGCAAGACTGCAGTTATTTGATTAAAAGTACAGTAAAAATGGTAGTATTAGAAAATATCATTACAATTTAAAGTAACAATTAATTTTTTATTTGAATATATTTTAAAATGCAATTTATTCCTGTGATGCAAAGCTGAAGTGTCAGCATCTATTATGACACTATGTTATATTTTTATACTGTTTTTAATAAATACAGTAGACATTATTTAACATTTTGTTACATTATACATTTGTTTACTTTAAATTTAGCGTGTCATTGATAAATGATTATTATTATTATTTTTTAAATCTTACGGCATCAAACTGAACGATCACCATATTTATATAAAAATCATTCATATTGCTTTTGTCTGTTTCCCTATGAATATTTCACTGCTTCGCCGTGGAAACTATATGTGCATTTAGTTTCTTTACAGTTTAGTTTCATGTGCCTGCATAGACTGTAGTTTGAGTCTTTCTGTGATCTCAAGTTTGAATGCTCGTGGCACTTCTAGTTGAAGTGTGATGAGAAATTAAGCGAGTAGAGATAACCATGAAAGTTGGAGGAGATAAAGACACAAAATGACAATTCAATGAAATAATTCAATATGAAAATAAGATTTCTTTACAGTTAAACAATAACTTTATAGCTCTGTGCACATATAAATATAAATGGCATCATTTTTTATTTCTCCTAACACATTTTTAGGCAAACATCTGCAGTAAACATAATTATGAATGAGAATAATAAAATAATAAAGTAGAAGAGACTAGAACAAGAGCAGCACATTTGTAATCAAAGCACTATAAGGGTTCCTTAAGTTCACCGTTAATTTATTCCTCTTCTTTTTGTCCTTTTCCAGCACAAACCTCCTTTTGAAGTCAACGACCTCTTCGAGGATATCAAGGATGGGGTGAAACTGCTGGCTCTGTTAGAGGTGCTGTCTGGACAGAGATTAGTAAGTGTTTCTGTGATGCAATATCTGCAGATTTTCTCTCTGTGAAACCCCTGCAGCAGCTGCTGTGACAAAGTCTGTTTAGCGCCAAGAGTCTGTCCTTTCATTTCCACTCCTGATAAACCCCTGGTATTTCCCTGCAGCCATGCGAACAGGGCCGCCAACTCAAAAGGATCCACTGGGTGTCCAACATCGGCACAGCTCTTAAGTTCCTGGAGGGAAGGAAGGTAGGTCACTCCGGTTATCTCATCTGTCTTAATTATACGGTGATAACACTCCCAGCTGGGTCATTCTTCTTCTGCAGTACTTTTATAATAAAAATAAAAATATATTTGCTTTTTTAAGGGTGTATTTCTAGAAATGGATATAGCAGACTGTCAGAAACAGGCCCTGGTCAAGATCAGGCAAGGACAGGAAATGAACAGGGTGGAAGTTAAAGCTAAAGTTAGTCATTGCTCAGTGAGGAATAGACAGAGTGCTACAAATACTTATTTTTAACAAATCAAACTGATTGGGTAATTTGATCAATTACAATATATTTTGTAAGTGATACTCCATTGATAACGTTTGCTTTTGTTTTCCACCAAACGTGATGCCGCTTCCATGCCATTAAAGATTTTTATAGAAGATTTGATATAGAAGAAAAAGATTGTCAGTTACAATAATGTATTATTTTGTTTATATTTTATAGATATTATATAAAACAAAAGAAAAACTAATATGATTTCAATTATATAAAATGAATTTTATTCTTAACAAATGTGCATTTATGTGATCAAAAATACAGTCAAATAATTTTGTATAAATAATCATGCATTTAGATATTCTTTAATTGATTTCGTAATTTATCTTGTGATGCAAAGATGAATTTTCAGCGTCAAATAATCCTTCAGAAATCATTCTAATGTGCTGATTTGCTGCTGCTCTTATTATTATCATAGTTGTGCTGCTTAATATTTTTGTTGAAACCACGATACATGTTTTTTTTCAGGATTCTTTGCTGAATGGAAAGTTTAAAAGAACAGCTTTTATTTAAAAATATAAATCTTTTGTACCATTATTAATTTACCATCACATTTTGATCAATTTAATGCATGCTTACTGAGTAAAAGTATTAACCCCCCACCCTCTCATTTGTTTTACTGATGCTAAATGAACTGCACAGTAAGAATGATCCAGTCATGTCTGTAATCTTTTGTCCCAGTCTGGCACCTGTCATCATACCTCATTTTTAACTGTCTCCTCTCTCTTAACATGTCTTGTCTCAGTCTGTGTACCGAGGTTCTCCGGTCAGTACTTCTTCTAGTCACAGTTCTCACAAACACCTCCTCTTGTTACGCATATCTGCATTTGATGATGCGTACTGTATGCAGCGAGCAACTCCGTTATTTACTGATCTCTGCTGTAGCTGCTACTGGCTGAAAGAGCTGCAATTATTTGTAGAAAGCTTGTTTTTTTTGTGATGTCCGTGACTGGCTGACCATGAGCAAATAGCTTTTTTCTTATTCACTCACATCTTCCTCATATACTCGAAATCGATCCTGTTTCATTTTTGTTAATGCATGTTCTGTGTGTTATTCTGCACGGTTTATCAGCAAATAGTGCTGGTTTAGACTGGCTTGTTTGCACTGCCCTCAGATCTGTGGTTAATATGTTTTAGCATGTTCTAACATGAGAAATACTTATTTTCCAGATCAAACTAGTCAATATCAATGCCACTGACATTGCTGATGGACGCCCGTCCATTGTCTTGGGGCTGATATGGACCATCATCCTCTATTTCCAGGTAATGTTTACCAATTATGATGGTAGGATCTGGAAGATTGCCATATGTCTGTGTGTATCTGGGTTTTAAGAGTCTGTGCTCTCAAACCTTTTCAGATCGAGGAGTTGACCAGTAATCTTCCAGCTCTTCAGGCTTTATCCAGCAGCGCGTCTTCGGTCGACAGCATGGCCAGCTCGGAGACAGGAAGTCCACCTATGAAACGCAAAGTGATGACAAAGTTTCAGGGCAATGCCAAAAAAGCCATGCTTAGATGGGTCCAAAACACAGCAACCAAGTAAATACAAGCTCTATTAAGGTTTTATATATACAGTGAGGTCAATAAGTATTTGATCGTCCTGTGGTTTTGCAAGTTCTCCTACTTAGAAATCATGGAGGGGTCTACAATTTTCAACATAGGTGCATTTCCACTGTGAGAGAAAAATCCGGAAATCGCATTGTATGATTTTTTTAACAATTTATTTGGGCATTACTGTGTAAAATAAGTATTTGATCACTTGAGTCAAAAAAAATTATATTTGGTACAGAAGCCTTTGTTAACAATTACAGAGGTCAAACGGTTCCTATAGTTCTTCAGCAGGTTTGCACACACTGCAGGAGGGATTTTGGCCCACTCCTCCATACAGATCTTCTCTAGATCTCTCCGGTTTCGGGGCTGTCGCTGAGCAACACTCAGGGAGTTTCAGCTCCCTCCAAAGATTTTCAATTGGATTTAGGTCTGGAGACTGGCTAGGCCGCTCCAGAGCCTTGATATGCTTCTTACGAAGCCATTCCTTGGTTTTCCTGGCTGTGTACTTTGGGTCATTGTCATGTTGGAAGACCCAGCGACAACCCATCTTTAATGCTCTGACTGAGGGAAGGAGGTTTTTGCCCATTATGTCACAATACATGGCCCCGTTCATCCTCTCCTTAATACAGTGCAGTCGTCCTGTCCCCTGTGCAGAAAAACACCCCCAGTGCATGATGCGTCCAGCCCCATGCTTCACTGTAGGTATGGTATTAGTGGGATGATACTCATCATTCTTCTTCCTCATTAACCTTTTCCATTTTCTGACAATTGCTCCAACCGTTGTTCTTTTTTCACCAAGCCGCTTGGCAATTGATCCGTAGCCCTTTTTTTTCTACAATTTTATCTCTTGTGTCTTTTGACAGCTCTTTGGTTTTGCCCATGTTGCTATCTAGACTTTGGCTGATTGTGGGGTGCACAGGTGTGTTTATGACAGCTAACGACCTCAAACAGGTGCTACTAATTTAGAATCGTGAGCAGAGTGTAGCTGGAAAGCTTTAAAAGCAGTTTTTGAGGGTCAGAAATTTGGCTGATAAGCAAGTGATCAAATACTTATTTGTAATTCCCAAATAAATTGTTAAATTTGTTTCTGGTGACCTTTGACAGCTCTTTGGTCTTGGCCATAGTGGAGTTTGGAGTGTGACTGTTTGAGGTTGTGGACAGGTGTCTTTTATACTGAGAGTGAGTTCAAGCAGATGCCATTAATACAGGTAACGAGTGGAGGACAGAAGAGCCTCTTGAAGAAGAAGTTACAGGTCTGTGAGAGACAAATCTTGCTTGTTTGTAGGTGACCAAATACTTATTTTACGGAGGAATTTACCAATGAATTCATTAAAAATTTTGTCCCTCATAGTTGAGGTATACCTATGATGAGAATTACAGGCCTCTCTCATCTTTTTAAGTGGGAGAACTGGCACAATTGGTGGCTGACTAAATACTTTTTGCCGAACTGTGTATATATATATATATATATATAAAATTTGAAATTGATGTGTCAACCAACAAGAACTATGTATAAAATCCAGCCTATTTTGCCTGTAATGCTTTTAATGAGACATTATTTCTTCTCTCAAGGCGTCTTGGGATTGAAGTTAAAGACTTTGGTCCTAGTTGGCGCAGTGGTGTGGCCTTCCATTCTGTTATTCACGCCATTCGGCCTGAACTTGTGGACATGGACATTGTGAGAAAAAGAAGTAACCGTGAGAACCTTGAAGAGGCCTTCAGCGTGGCAGAGAACGAACTGGGAATACCACGTTTACTAGATCCCGAAGGTACTTTTACTCCAAAATCTTTCCAGTTACCCAATAGCACCATGGTATTACCATGGGTTTTGAACACGGGAATGCCATGTTATGTTGACATGTGCAATGCCATTATTTCAAATGACCTTGGATTACCATACAGAGACCATGGTATATATAGTATTATATAGTACTATTATATAGTTAACTAAAACTAAATACATTTACATCACTTAGAATACTAAAAACCTTGAAATAATGAAATAAAATAAATAATGATAAAAAGAATAATAAAAATAAATTAGCTGGCTGCCAAGGCAGAAAAAAACATTTTTTGTTTAGTTTAACTTGATGTAATTAAATAACTGAAACTAATATATAAGAAAATATCAAAATAGAAAATAAAAAAATAACATTTAAAAAATAAATATGAATGTGTAATATAATAATAATAGTCTAGTTTTGTATGTAGTATAGTATAGTTTATGGTATACAGTAACCTTTTGATGCTAATGTTAAAAAAGACTTATAATGCAGATTCTGTCAGTGATCTCTTGTGATTTTGAAGAGCCACTCATTTGTTTTGAGTTTAATGTGGATAGACACTGCTTAATTATACTGAAGATCCACCATTATCAAGCCTCATTATAGACAGACGCTGTTATAGTTTGTAGGTCATGCTGCTATTCAAGCATGACATCAGGCCAGATCAGATAGAGACTAGCATGACATCATGACATGATCTGGCAGAAGCCCTTTGAAGAGGCTATAAAAAGCCTTATTTGTCTCTTCAGGTCAGTGGATCGTCTAATACGACAGAAACAAAAACTAAATGTGTGCATAGATAAAACAGCACAAACAGCACAAAGGTAATATCTCAAGGATTTCCACTAAACCTATAACTGTGTTATTGCAGATGTGGATGTGGACAAGCCTGATGAGAAATCCATAATGACATACGTAGCTCAGTTCCTGAAGCACTATCCAGATCCCCACCAGTCCGAGACAGATGGACAGCAAGAGGAGGTACGCTTTAGTGCTTATGCTCATGAACAGGATAAAAATACACTAGCTGCTTGCTGTTGTTATTTAATGCAGTCACTGCTGTAGTGCTCCTTCATCAGTCACTAACAATTACTGTAGTCCATCACAATGTGGAGCCCATTCAAGAATCATTTTACTCCCATAGTGCATTGCTTTGTGTGCTCACTCTGTCTCTCTGTATGTATCACTGGCCATGCACATTCATAGCTGGCTCGTTCCATTCCTACATTCGCTCTCTCTATCCCAGCTTTACAGGTAAGAGTCGATTATGTCTTGTCTGCATGAGATTCATTTAGTGTACAAGACATTCTCAAGAAACGGTGCCTTATGTCCTAGAACAATTTAGGAAAAATTACAACATAGTTACCGTAACTTAGAAACACTTGAAGAGTTAATTTTGCTTTTTTTCTTCAAAAATCATGCTTGTTATTACGCTATAATGATTTTATTGTGTTAGCTAGCTAGTATTTTTTGGTAATTTTTTTATCTTTGGTAAAAGTAAGTCTATCTTTTGCTGTAGCGTGTCAGTTGGAAATATCAGTTTACATTTCCAAACATTATTTTTGTCATTAATTGTAATAACGCAGTGAGATTATTGTCTGACAACAGCCAGTGCTCCACACAGAGATCTGATCCGATCATCATCCAGTAACGTGAAGTAACAGAACAAACTGAGACAGACTAAATCCAGAAGAACTGGGACAACGTCTCCAAGATGCTTAAAAAAAAATCTGGAAAGCTACCTGAAAAACTGTGGGTGTGCCTCAGAACAGAAGATGTAATACCAAATATTTTTTTAATTTAGTAGTTAATTGATAAATTGAATCTATTTATGGTATTATTGTCTAAAACTCTGAACAGTACTGTAGCTTTACAGGTAGGTTTTTTTAAGCATCTCGTTTCTTCTGGATTTAGTCTGTCTCAGTTTGTTCTGTTACTTCACGTTACTGGATGATGATCGGATCAGATCTCTGTGTGGAGCACTGGCTGTTGTCAGACAATAATCTCACTGCGTTATTACAATTAATGACAAAACTGACATTTCCAACTGACACGCTACCGCAAAAGATAGAAATAACCAACTTAAAACCATTTTTTTGTTGCTGAAAATACTAGCGGCCTACGACTTTGCACAGTACTTTGTATGAAGAGTTCATTTGCAAAACCATTTTCAAAAATCATGTTTTTAATTGCACAATCCAATTAACTACATTCAAATCTTGTCAATTATATGACTATTAATTACTGACACAAATGTCACCTTTTCCTGAGAATGGCCTGTCGGCGGTGGATACTCTCTGCTTGTTTCCTCTCTTTCTCTGGCTTTTATCTTGCTAACGTCTTGAATGTGTTGTGTTTGCATCTCTTGATGTGCCTTTGCTCTCCTGGACAGTATGATCCACAAGATATAGAGCTAATGCTTGAGGTATGTGTATATTAATACATAGGGTCATAACAGCTCCGTATTATGTGTAACAAACAAACTCTTCTTTGGGATTGGACTCTGTCTCCTTTTTCATTGTTTCACACTGTTGTGTCACCTGCTTTGGGTTTTTGTTATAAGGGTTTCTCGCTGAAGTGAGTGATAAATCATTGTTTCTTTCTGTCTGATGCGCACAGCGAGAGGAACGCAAGGTGCTGAGGGAGGTGAAGATCTGGCTGGATCAGCTAGAGAGAGATATACTGCGCACGCAGGGATCCGAAGAGAGTCTCACTGACAAATACCAGGTGAATTTTTCATGAGCTTTATGCTCTTTGTATTTAAATTCGAGGTCAGATGTCATTATGTCCTTCTTTTTTGACTGCAGGCTTTTAAGAGTTTCCGTGTGCAGTATGAGATGAGAAAGAAACAGATAGAGTCTCTCCTGCAGCCGGTAAACAGGGACGGCAAACTCTCAGTGGACCAGGATGTGGTCAAACAGGCCTGGGATCATGTGTCTGTCAGGGTACGTGCTTTACCGAATGTATTTAAAGTGTTTGTTTACCCAAAAATGAAATGAAACTGGTGTTCATCTTGAGACAAAGACACTTATATATTCTAAGATTAGTCAGTGCAGTCAAGTTTTTTTCAATTAAAACAGCTCAGACTTACATTTTGGTCGGGGGGTTAGGCTTAAACCTTGTCTGTGAAACCAGGGGCTAGTGGATTCATTTAGACAAATTAATACTTCAACTACTTTTTTGTATTGATTATGTTTGAAAACTGTTTTTACTCCAACTCAGAACTGCTACTGCTGTGCTTCACTAGCTGTCATTAGCTGTAATAAAGTGTGAATTGGAGCGTAGACCATAGTTCATTACTGAGAAAAGAGGACAGAGACGGTTTTGTTTAACGGAACAGAGAAGTCCACAGAGCGGGCGCTGCAATCTGGCCAGACACTTGACAGCTTGAAGGGTCCTCACAGACAGCGAACGGCTTTCAAAACCGATCTCTCCTTTTGATATTTGCTATGCTTTTGTGTGGCTCTCGCAGCTCTTAGACTGGCACATCCATCTGGATAAATCTTTGCCGGGCCCTCTGGGAGTGATCGGAGCCTGGCTACATCGGGCAGAACTTTCTCTGAGAGAAGATATTCCCATTCAACAGGCCCACGAAGAGACGGCCAACATCATCCACAGAAAACTGGAACAGCACAAGGTAGGTGCAAGAACATTTTTTATTTCTTAAGGGGATTGCTAAAAACACTGCTAATAACAGCGTCTGTACTTTCTGTGCAGGAGGTTTTGAAGAATCTGGAAGGACACCGACAGACATTTCAACAGATTCACAGAGACCGATCAGTGAATGGTGTCCCGGTTCCACCAGAGCAGCTTCAGGACATGGCAGAAAGGTTAAATCTGTTGACCTTAAGTGTCATTTAAATGTTTAAAGCTGACTTGTAATGGATGTTATGTGATGTACAATCACGTACATAACAATAGCAATTTAAAGTATTAAATAACTGCACTGTTTTCTGCTATAGACCTTAATGGATGATAAACTTCCGGCCCCGATATACTTTAAACAAAATCGAAGAATGAACTGAAATGATGCTATTTCGAACAAAATCAGGCCAAAACAAAGTTCGTTGGCTGACGAAAGCAAACCTTTTGGGGAGTTTGTTTTAACTCCTAAACACCTTTGGTCCGAGGCGGCTATGCAATCCTTCTTTGATGCAGGATTTATTCCCCCTGGTTTGTTTGCCATTCAGCCGAGGTCAGGCAAGGGAGCTACATCTCCAAGTTACTATATATATATCTGGGCTGCCACAGATATATCTGCACCTGTAACGATCGCTCGCGGAGAGACTTTAAAAGTTCAGCGAAAGCAATTAATTCCTACAAAGAGATTACAGCGAAGCTTGTGTGAACGACCCAGAGTTAAAAGCAATATGCAAGTTTTCCAAAGCCATGAAAAGAACGAAAGGAAAGGTAGCAAGCAAATATATATTGCACCATACTGCTGCTGTCGTTGATCTTCTTTCAAAGCAAATTAAAAAAGGTACACAATAAATAAACCTTTGTAATCAAACTTATAGGCTATTAGTGAGCGTCATGTTTACATTAATCTACACTCCAGCAGTGCGGTGGTATGTTCGGAACAGTATACCATCACTCAGCCGTTTCCAACTTCTTTTTGCCCTCAAATGAAAAAGAAAAAGATCTTTGTTTGAGGTATATCAGGGCCTAATTTAGAGCCGTCGAAAGACCATCCAGAACAACTTAGCAACTACCTAGACCACACAAGGGAACCACATAGCAGCACCTTAGCGACCATCCAATTGAAAAATCGTACAATATTATTTATCATTATTTTTCTGATGCATAAGAACATGGTTACATCCGTAGAAAGAGAGTTTTTTTTTTAGATTATGCTAATAACAATAAACCATGCAGAATAAGACCAGCAACATTTATTAATAGATTACTCTTTAATGTTAACGTAATAGACTGGTATTATATAAGCTACAGGTTCAAAAACCCAAATCCCGTGAGTTACTGCTGTGTTTGCTAATATGTCATGTTTGTGCAGGTTTAATTTTGTGTCCACGTCGTCTCACGTCCATCTGATTAAGTTTGAGTTCTGGGAGATGAAGTACCGTCTCATGGCGTTTCTCATGCTGGCTGAGTCAAAGCTCAAATCCTGGATCATTAAATACGGCCGTCGGGACTCAGTGGAGCTTCTTTTGCAAAATTATATTGTACGTCCTCCAGCATATTTAATACACTCTTTTATAAAAACTGATTCAGTTAACATATTATGAAACATCTTCCCATTACTGTCCTCTTTTACAGGTGTTCATCGATGGGCATAAGTTCTTTGAGCAATATGAAACCACGTTCAAGACTCTGAAACAAGCTGCAGACTCCTACTTGAAATCTGGGGCTTCAGGTAAGATACATCGCACTATTATGCATTATTCCCCTGAGTCTGGAGATTCATGCAGCTTTTTATAATCGGTCCCTGGCAGCGAATCTGAACTCGGCTTAAATGAGCCTATTGCTTTGTGATCAGGCACCTCATTCTGTCACACGTTCTTGAAACACCGTTAAGTGTTTCATATAAGACATATTATGTCTTATATTTGACAAGCTCAATCTTATAGTATTCTTTGATATTGTGTGGTAGTATATAAATACTAAACATATACTTTGTGAATCCATAGAATGTATTATATTGAATGGATGTATGTCACAAGTTAAATCTCCTGGTTATATTTCTCTCCAAAATTAAGAGGGGATGCATTTTGCATCATGCAATTGCGTTTTCTTGCATTATTTGCACGTTTTATTTGTATTATCATACTTTTGTTTTACATAAAACAATAGCATTTTTGTGTTGTACATATATACCACTGACAGTTTAGGATCAATAAGGTTGTTTTTAAGGAAATGAATTAAGGTTAATTTAGTAAGGGTGCATTAAACTGATCAGAAATGTGACTAAAGACTTTGACATTCTTACAACATTTGCTTTTTATTTACTTTCTTTTGAATATCAAATAATCCTGAAAAAGATGCGCGCACACACACACACACACACATATATATATATATATATATATATATATATCAATGATTTCTAAAAAAGACTGGAGTAACTTTGCATCACGTAAATTAATTACATTTTAATATATATTTATAAATTCATATAGAAAACATTTAGCAGTATTACTATATTTATTTTAAAAACAGGGCTAAATGTGTTTTTCTGTAATAAAAATAATGTGACACCAAAAATAATGTTAAAAAAAATAAATAAACAGCCTATATTTATGCAAAATATAATTTCTTATTTTTATTCTTTTGGTTACTGGATGTGTTACTGTCACTCACCTGAATAACAAGGTGTCATGTCAAGTGTAGTAATGTAGTTTAACTATTTCATATTCTAGGCAGTAAAATCCCCAAGAGAGGTGAGTTTAGAGGAACCATGGTACTCGGTAACATGCCCTAGTAGAAAATATTATAATATGTTTAAAATACATTAATTTCATACTAAGTATAGTTCAAATCTATTAACATTTACTGACATATCATTTGAGACATACTGATAGAAAAATGTAAATGTGTTGTAGTGTCACTGTTGATGAGGATTGTACGAATAATACCAGTTTTTAAATGCAAGATATTTAAAGTATTATTTGCAATAGTTCCACTTCAGCGCAATCAAATATACTTCGTTATATGTTTAGTGTGACTTCAGTATAGATAATGTTCATGAGGTACAAAATTAGTTTGTCCTAATTTAGCAGACTAGTACAATTGCAGGGTATTTTTAATGTATTTGTAGTATTTCATAATCATTTTAGTATGCTTATTTTTCACTAGGGTTTTGTTGATTGAAGTAGGTGACATCTCAGTACAGTGATGTCACTGCTAACTCCTCCGGTCAGTTCACTTAGAGTAGCTGATATTCTAATACAGAACTCTGGACACCTTATGGACACCCTTATGGATTGATTTGTGTGTCAAAAAAACTGACAGAGTATTAGTTTTTTTAGTGTGTAAGACTTTTGTTATTCATAATGTGATTTGCCTTCAGCTGAGGAGGTCGAGGGGGTGAATAAGTTTCTAAGTGATGCCACAGCGCAGTGGAAGAACCTGTCAGTGGAGGTGAGAAGTGTCCGGAGCATGCTGGAGGAGGTCATCTGCAACTGGGAGAAATACAGCAGCACAGTGGCCAGCCTGCAGGCCTGGCTGGAGGACGCTGAGAAGATGCTCAACCAGTCGGAGAGCGACAAACGGGTGCGCTGAAAAGTTTGAGACTTTTGGATAAAATGCTGTCGAATGAAAATTGTGGTGTGTAAACAATATGAATTCTCCTGCAGGAGTTTTTCCGGAACCTTCCGCACTGGATCCAGCAGCACATGGACATGAACGATGCTGGGAACTTTCTGATTGAGACGTGCGACGAGACTGTGTCTCGAGAACTGAAACAGCAGTTGCTTCTTCTCAACGGAAGATGGAGAGAGCTGTTTGTCAAAGTCAAACATGTAAGACATGCTTATTCTACACAACACGTCAAATAATGTAGTTTTTCCTCTTTCTGACCCTCACTGACAGCCTGTGCATTCTTCTGTACATTTTATTATAAAATAATGTCAATATGCATAATTCTGAAGATATCTTTTTTCTTAGTACGCAAGAGCAGATGAAGTAGACAAACTGAGAAAAGATTATGATGATGGGATCGAAGCTTTAAAGGCATTTATTGACACGGCCAATGAGAGGATGAACACTCCGGTTCAAGTTTCATTTCTGAACATTCGGACATATCTACAAGACGTTGAGGTAATCAGAGTTCACAAAGCTGCTTCTCTGAAATACTAAACCTTACAGTAATTTACAGTTTCAAGCTGTTGACTTTGTGTTATTGCTGGACAACGATTAATCGCATCCAAAATAAAAGTTTTTGTGAACATAATAAATATATACTGTACAGCACACACACATATATTATGTA
>JAUMHR010000072.1:1732349-1747277 GCA_032361145.1 Enteromius fasciolatus | reverse complement strand
AAGTTGCTTAAATATCTTAATTTAACTAATGCCTAGTCCTGGCTTAAGCTAAGCCCCGTTTGTGAAACCGGGCCTCTGTGTCACAAAAACAAAACAATACCACAGACATTTTCACTTCTTCTGTTGCTCTTATTCCTGCAGGAGCTCCTGAAACAGTGTGAAACAGAGGCCAGACAGGTGAACACACTTCTCAAGAGAGCCGCAGAGATCCAGTTGGGCCACAAAAATCAGTCTCTCCTCCGGGATCAAGCACGTGCTCTGAGTGAACAAGTGGACAAAGTCGAGACTGGACTCAAGCGAGAGTAATAGCCTACTTTATTTCATAGGTTATTAAGACAAATGTATTAAACTTAATCAGTGAATTCATTATGAATCAATAAGGCCATTTTTTATTACTATATCATTTTTCAGTGTGAAGACTTTGGAGGGGATGAAAGTTCAGTGGGATACTTTTGGAAGTGAGTTTGAAGCATTTTCCACATGGATAACAGAGAGAGAAAGAGAAATGGATGCCTTGAAAACCTCCAGCACACCTTTGGACCAGCAGATCTGTACCGTAAAGGTGTGAACGGAATTATTTAATTAAAATTAAATGCACTTTAAAATGTATGAAATGACTTCATGGCTTCTGTATTTGTTTAAAAACTTTTCTATTACTCTATAAAAATCACATAATTTATATATCTATATATTTTACATCATTTTTTTTTGTAGAAACTTTATAACTTTATAAATTTAATATAAATTATTATAAATTGATTAAATTAATGTTGGACTCTTAAGTTTTATTAATATAAATTATTATAAATTGATTAAATGAATGTTTTTTGTTTTTAGTAGTGCTGTCAAACAATTAATTGTGATATATTAAATATATTTGTATATAATTTATTTGCATGTATACATTTATATTCATTATAGGTATATTTGATCAAAATATATGCTGTATGTGCGTGTCTTTATAACTATATACACACATATTATGTAAACAAAATTTTATTTTGGATGCGATTAATCGTTTAACAATTTTTGTTCATATCTTTCATATTTATAATTGCATTTCTTGTCATTTAGTATCACCTACTACGCTTATAATATTTTTTATTCTTTATCAGATTAATTGTTCAAAAAAATACATTTTGCTATAAAACGATCCAGCTGACATTGCATTATTTCATCTGTTATGGTGAGCAGACAATCAGGGAAGGTCTGCAGGAGAGGTCACAGGTCCTGTCCAACCTGGAGGAGAAATCTCAAGCGCTGGTCCAGTTTGTGTCATCTGGCGAATCTGCACGAATCAAATCCCGCCTCACACAGATTGGCAGATACTGGGAGGAGCTTAAGGAGAGTGTGGAGCATCTGAACGGACAATTAGAAGAAAGCTCCTCCCACCAGACGAAGTTCAATGGCAACCTTCAACAGGTACGTAAGAACATGCTGTGCAATATTACCGAAGTCTTTATGTTGTCTCATGACATTGCGTTCTTTCAAAGGTACAATCAGAGGTTGAAGACATCCAGAAGAAACTTGACAGCCCTGTCACCTCCTGCGTGTCTTCATCCGAGACCTACAAAACTCTACAGAGTCACATGGTATGAAAAAGGCACGATCGTTTCTCGTTTTTTCGCAGCAGATCAGCCTGAATAAGTGATTGGTTTGGTTTTCAGGATTTGTTCCAGTCCCTGGAAAAGCTGAAGGCCACACTGCTGTCCCTATCTGCTGGTGCCCGCAGGCTCAGCGAGAGAGAGAAGGCCGAGAGAGCCGTGGCGGCCCTGCAGCAAACTTACGAGCAGTGCTTAAAACAGGCCAAGGAAAAGCAAAACCAAATGGAGAGCCTTCTGTCACACTGGCAAAAGTATGTTTGCTGTCCCTGTTGCTGTCTAATCTCAAACTGAAGAATACATATTATTTTGTACTTGATCATTTTGTGTATTTCAGGTATGAAAAGGATTGGTCCGCCCTACAGTCATGCCTTGAGAGATGTGAATCCATATCCAGCCCTGACTCTCAGTTCCTCGCAGTGGACAAATTAAAGCTGGATGGAGAACTGTTAGAGCTGAAAGTAATACATTAAATAATTCACAATGTATTTTATTTCCATAATGTGACATATTTGTATGTTAAGCTGTAAATAATAAATGACAGACATAGTTTTATCTATTTTATCCATTTAAATGTAACTGAATTGTGAATAGCAGCCCATAACAGTGGTTAATGCTATTATTTATCTTTTCATGTAAAAGTAAAAATATTTATAAATTATGTTTTTCCTTTAGAACATTAATATTATAAGTAACTATAAATATCTCAAGTGGAAGTTATTTATTGTTAAACCTGTTTTAAAGCACCTTCAGAGTGAACTTCAGTCTCTGGAGTCAGTTTACAACAAGCTGGTTTCCCAAGTTCCAGCTCTTTACAACACTGCATCGGATGAAGGTGTGAAAACACTCAAAGAAGACCTTGAACAGCTGGAGAGAAGGTGGAAGTGTCAGACCGCAGCTGTACCTCAAAGGTCAGGCATATTAAACATATGCTGCATTTGTTTAAAGAGGCCATCTTTTGGTTTCTTGCATCAAATTGATGGCTATTTTACAACCTTTCTCTGTTTTTTGCTATTGTACTTTTGATACTTTGATAGGCTGTTGTTCATCAGGGTGGATCACTATGTTAATTTGCTTACTGTATGTTTGTTTTCTATTTGTGAGACTTAGATTTCATAAATGGTCTGGGTGGAGTGAGGACGAAACTTTAAATTAAACAACTGAGAATGTTTAATAACATTAACCTCTTCACCACAGAATCCAAGTGCTTCAGGAGCACCTTTCTCAGGTGGAGCAGTTTGATCAAGCCCTGCAGAAGTTCTTCAAATGGGGAGAGTCCTTCCTCTCGTCTTTACACTCGTTTTCTCACGTTGATATCACTGATCTTCAACCTTCCACCAGTGATATCAAGGTACGTACCAATATGAGAGCCTCCATTCAGTATGGTGTGTAATTGGTATGTTAAAACGAAAATGAGATTTTCCTGTGTTTATCACACATTTATTGAGAAAAATAATTTATTAATAATAACTAGTTCTGTCAAATGATTAATCACGATTAAGCGCATCTAAAATAAAAAATGTTACATAATACATATGTGTGCACTGTGTATATTTATGATGTATATGTAAATAAACATACATACAGTATATATTCAGATTTTTTTTTCATGTACATACGTTTAGATATTTATATTCTTAGATTTTGTAAATTATTATATATATATAGAAACATATCTAATGTATAAACTATTGCTGTCAACGATTAACCGCGATTAATTGCATTCAAAATAGAAGTTTTTGTTTACATAATATATGTATGTGTATTGTGTATATTTATTATGCATAAAATTATATTTAAAGTATATTAAAAATATTTACATTTATAATATATATAATACATAATAAATATACACAGATATATTATGTAAACCAAAAAACTTTTATTTAGGATCATTTGACAGCACTAACTAATGGCTGCTGAAAAAAATGAGCCTTGATCACAGGATTAAATTACATTTGAAAATATATTCAAATAGAATAATAATATATCATAATATTACTGCTTTTATTTTTGATAAAATATATCCAGATGTGTATAAGGGGCTTCTTTCAAATTACAAAAAACGACTAATCCCGGATTTATGAAAGGTGGTGTGTATGTAAATACAATATTATGTGATTATTATGAATGTCATTCAAATTAAAATTTAAATACAGTTAGAGTGTATGAAAAATTAATAACACATTTGAATATTTGCTGGGAAAAATTCAAAAAGGTTATATTATTGAGCCAGGAAAAAGCATTGATTTGGCAAAATGTTCATCAAGCATATTTTACTACACTGTAATACATCTATCAATTAAAAAAAAAAAATATTCTGTTGATATTTTAAGGTTTTTACCAAAAAATATAACTCTACATCATATTTAATTTTATTTTTGAATAGCTAAACCTGGGTCTCACCATAGAAGCTGACATGGCGTTAAAAAGAAAAGAAAAAAGTAATATATTGTGTTAAATATGTGTTAAACTAAGAGGAAATATAAAATGAGTTGAACATAGTATGTATTATTTATCTCTAGGAAGAGGAAATGGCAATTTTACAATTGTTTTATAATCTTTGCCACCAGGAACGGAGAGATGATCTGCTGAAGCAAAGTGTTCTAAGACAGAGTCTTCAGCAGCAAACTAAGACCTTGTGTGATGTTTGTGAGCCGGCCGAGGTTCAGCAGCTTCAGGGGAGGTGGGAGAGCTCCTTGCAGCCGTACATGGAGACACATCAGCTGGTTGAACTACGAGGGGAAAGTCTGGAGAAGCTAGAGGCCTTCCTACACACCCATGGTGTGGCGGCCAGCGTCCTTCGGGGCCTCAGACAGACCGTGGAGAGCGCTGGGAGTTGGGATAAAAGCCGTGTGGACGAGCTGCAGAAAGACCTCGAAGCTATCGTTCCTGATATCAGTCGCCTTGAAACGCTCGCTGTGAACCTGGACGGCAGTCTCTGTAAGGCTCATCTCCACCTGATGAATGGAAAGGACACTCGAACCTCGAGCCGCTCATTGGCCGACTCCTTGAGCGTGGAGCTGGACGCTGTGAGGAATCTGCTGGGCTCCAAACAAAGCGAAGCTGAGGCTCTTGGTGCTCTTTGGAGCTCGTTCAGACAACGTAAAGAGCAGCTGCTCAAAACAGTGGAAGATATTGAGGAGAAGGCTGATAAACAAGGCCTGAAAGACCCCAATGTGCTTACTCTACAGCAGAGGCATGGGTTTCTCTTTTCAACTATGCTGTTCGAATCTGTTTCGTATCTGTTGGGCTGTTTATTGAATTTGGGATGTGTTTAGGCTTCGGTTCTTCAATCAGCTGGAAGATGAGCTGCAGTCCCACCAGCACGAGGAGCAGTGGCTCAGGGACAAAGGTCAACAGTTGGCTCAGAGAGACGCTGAGCTGGGTGGTGAAGTGCTAAGGGAAATCAACCTCCTTCAGACCACCTGGGAAGACACCAAGAAACTCATTACTGAAAGGTGAGCCACCAGTAACAAGCTCCCATACTGTGTTTGTTCCACTTCGTAGTGAGATCATTAAAAATTAGTGCTGTCAAATAATTAATTAACTGCATACAAAATAAAAGTTTTTGTTTACATAATATATGTATGTGAGCTGTGCATATATATATAAATACAAACACATGCATGCATATATTTCAGATTTAATATGTTAATTTGTGTTTCATTTAATTAATGTTTATTTAGAATATAAATAAATGAATGAAAATAAATTAAATGTTTTTTTTTTCTAAATATATACTGTATTTGTATGTATTTATAAATAAATAATGAATAAACACAGAACGCACTCATATTATGCTATCAAAAATGTTTGTAAAACAGAAAAATGTAAAGTGTAACAAAATCTTCTTGCATATTCATATTAATGGTTGATCAATATGTGTTAGTCAATGGAAGATTATTAACATTATTTTTTAACATTTTGGCCCCCCCCCCATTTGGATATTAGACTTCATTTTTGTTGATAGCAGACAATTTTTTGTTTATTTATTTTTAATTTCATGATTTAAAATAGCCATTTTTACCATGTTATGTTTTTTTTAGTTTTTTAAATTCTTAGTGGTTACGCGGTAACTTTAAATTATAATTATTTAATGTATACATTTATTGAGATGTTTTTTACTTGTCATTTACTTTACTTTACTTTATTCAATAATGCAGTAACAATATTATTGACCTTTATGGAGAAAAAACTATTGCATGTAATGTTTAATTAAAAGCATAACTCTATTTTGACTTTGTTGCTCTTGAGTGGGCTGATTTGATCAATCACGGTTTTTTTAGTGTGGTCTAAAGGTTTGAGCATCACTACTTAAGGGTCTCATAGTTACATTCCCACATACTGTAGATCTTTAGTGTTTAACTGACATTGTTGTGTGTTTTTGTCCCAGGCAAGAGCAGAGCAGTGCTTTGGTAGAGCTCATGAAGGACTACCAGAGCTTAAAGTCTTCAATAAACACAATATTAGAGAGTGCTGATGCTATATCTGACATTAAAGCTGTCCTAAAAGACCAAGAGGATACACGAAGATCCCTATTGAAGGTAAAACCTGACCCCAATACCAGTTAACACAGTTACTAATTTCTGCTGTCCATGATACACTTAAATGTGGGTCTCTAATGGTCTTCCTTTCTGTAGCACGAAGCCGTTAAATCCGAGATGGCCAGTAACCAGGATGTACTAGAGCGATTTTCAAGTAAAGGAAAGAAGCTTTTAAGTGAATTAAACAAGATCCCTGATTGCGACACCCAGATTGTGAAGACAGAAATAGATGCCACAGTGGACCAATGGCTAGATGTGAGTTTGTCCAAAGGTCAATTATTGAGTCTTCAATTAAAAAAACTCATATAACTGAGCCATTATTCTTCATATCCACACAGGCTTCAGAAAAAATCGAGGACAATCTCGAAAATCTCAAGAGGAGCTCTGCTCTGTGGGTGGAAATCTACGATATCAGTGGAGAAATTGAAAGCTGGTCCAACAGTTCGGTTATGGATCTTACAGATGGACTCAATAACTTTAACGATAGCCAGAAGACCTCAAACAAACTCTCTGAAGTCAAGGCATGTTCCAAGATGTGTTATTAAACACATTCATAAAACCCGGAGCGAAACAGTTGTGTAATATTTTGATTCATTTTTCTATGTAGGCGGACGTGGGCCTGAAAGAAAAGAAGATTGATGATTTACAAGAGAAAGTTTCAGAGCTGAAACAACTCTGCGGTGGCCAAGATGTCCCGGCTAAACTCCAGGTAAGGCTGATTCCTGTTTGTTCTCCAGATCATTGATTTGGTAACTGGTTTCATCACCTGTTCACCCTCTTCCAGCTCATGGAGACGGATCTCAGACGGAAAATTAGTAGCATTGAAGAGATATGTGATCAAGCCAAGAGCAACCTCCAAGATTTCTGCTCTCAGAAGAAGCAGCTGGAGGATTTCCTCAGCCAGATGTCCGAATGGTTAAAAAACGTTGAGAGATCTTTGGTGGATTCACCATGTGGGACAGCTCCTGAAGAAATCTGCAGAGTGAAGGTACAGAAAATGTGTTTTTTCTTTCATTTAGAAGGAAACATATTTATATTAATGCATTCAGCAGGCATTTTTACCCAAAGTGACTTATCCTGCTAAAATTCTGAAAAAATTGTAGAAAAAATGTTTAAACATGAAAATGTCATTACATTGTTTAGAGCATGAATAATAATAAAAATAATTAAAACGATATTTCATTCAGAAGTTATGATACATCGCAGATAGAGGACATAAGGATTAAATAAAAATAAATAAATAAATAAAAATATGTGAACAAACATGCATAGGCAAAAACAACATATTTTTTTTAAATCTTTTTTTTATTTAATTTTTTAACCAAACTTTATATAAAGATGATTCTCAACAATGTTATTACAGTATGGTTTGATAGACCATTTTTCTTTATGCAAAACTTTTTTAAAATGGCCGTAAACATTATTATATACTGTACAATGTACCCATAAACTGTATCTAATATGCATATTAATGTGTTTTTGGGTCATCATGTAAAATAAAAAAAAGATTTAAAAAAATAAAAGTAAAGTAAAATAAAAAAAAATAAGTGTAATAATGGGAGTATTAATTGACAAGATTTTCATGAAAAATTAATTGAAGTATAATTTCTTTCTCTATTCATTTGTTGTGTCTCCATAAATGCATAATAAACATGCTTTTAGTTTCTGTGTCCTCATATGAGCTCCTATTTTGTAACAGAAAGTCATATTTTGATTTGAAACCCCATAACATTTTCCAGAGTTGCTTATTTATGACTCCCAGAAAAAATTGTCAATGATATATTTAAATGAAAATTACAAAATATTATCACATGCTCTGTAAAGGGCATTCAGACTGTACAACTGTGGCATGTATAGTCTAAGAGAAATTCACTAAAATATAATGTCCTGATATGAGGATGCAGGGTCTAATTTATAATAGAAAAGCATAAGCAGTTCATCATAGAGCCAGCAATATTTGCTGTATACAGTGCCATGTTTATTAGAAACCTGTATTAAAAAGCTGAAAAATAAAAATTGAAAGTTGTGATGGTTTGGGTGGATGTTTGCTGCTCGTTCCACTAGAGAGGAACAGAGAAGGTGAAGGTTTTGGAAAAGGACTTTTAAAGAAATTAATTGAGGCATATCACAATTAGTCAATCATAACAGAGGACATTTACTGCACACATAGAAGTTTTATAAGCTCTAGGGATCAGAGAGAGGATGAAAAGGGTCAGATAAGACTAAATCATGACTGTTTTGATACAAGAAACCTTGACTAACATTATAAATGGACTTTAAAGGAAAGAAATAAAATATTTTCTATGTACACAATTCATAGGAAATCCAAAAGGAGCTTCAGAACCAGCAGACGAGCATTGACTCAGCCCGGGAAAGCCTGAACACGCTTTGCAGAAAATACCCATCTGAAGAACTTGCCGGTCTAGGTTCCTCTCTAACCGATCTGATCAAGAAATATGAAACAGTCAATCAGCTCTGTGTTAAGAAGCTTGGATCCATGCAGCATGGCCTCCAGCAGCACTTTAGTGGTGAGAGTCGCTGTATTCCTGATTAAAAATTATCTTCCCTATTGATTCAAAGACTTACTGTCCACTTCGTCTTCTTCTGTTCTTAGATCTCGTGAAGGAGTTTCATATTTGGCTCTCTGGACAGAAAGACATTGTGAGAGAATGTGCCGATCATTCTGGTGACATGAGCGTGGTGGAACGCAAACTGCAGAAATTGAAGGTATTTCATCTTTTATAACACCTAAATCAAAAATGAAGTTATGTATAACCAAGATTGCAGCCAATAAAATCATAATTAAGTGTATTATGGTCATACCTAAAAACAGATCAATTAAAATTATAATTAAAAAGCATCAATTAAAATGTCTTAAACCACTTAATGGTTAGAAAAAAAATGGAAGTTATTTCCATTATAACATTTCTTATTATTATTAATGCTGAAAACGTCTAAGGTTACCTGTACATAGGTAACCCATGTTCCCTGAAGGAGGGAATGGAGACATTACATATAGGAACTCGCATGAGAAACCAATCGCCTTCGAGTCTGTAATCCAAACGATGTCTGACATGTTATGTGTGTGTTAAACTCATTGTAACACAGGGAGCTCTGGAGCGGGTGGATGACGGAGACAGTCGTCTAACGCTGGTGTGTACAGAGGGAGAAAAGCTTCTCCTGCACCTCCCCAAAGCCAGCGCTGGCCAAGTCCAGCAGAACCTCTCCTCCATCCAGCAGGACTGGGACAGTTATGTAGAGCAGTGTAAACAGAACCAGCAGAATCTGGAAGAGAGTGCCAGTCTGCTCAGCGGGTGAGAACTTAACAGCGGCGTCACACTAATGCTTGCTGGGTTAAATATTAGAGCGGCAGATTGTTTGAAATAATTCCTGGGGATAAACGGCTTTGCTGCGGAAGAGAGGACCTACACTCTGCTCTCAAGTTGGCAGGGGGTTATTTGTTACCGAGCGTTGTGAATTGAAATCTGTGTGGTGTCTTTCTAGCTTTGAGAGTCATCTGCAGAGGTTGAGCCGCTGGCTGGAGCGCATGGATGTGAGGATGAGCACCGAGCTGCCTGAGGGAAGGCACGGCGATCAGGAGCGAATGACGCTGGAGCGCGTGGAGGAATTCCAACATGAAGTGATCAAAGAGAGGTTAGAATATGTTAAACAGATAAATATCAATATTTTGCCCACAGTGGGTAAATAAACAGCCAGGTGTGTTTTGCACCAGTATAACATTACATTTTTTAACCTTGTATATTCATTTTAATAATATATTCTAATAATAATAATAATAATAAAATCTTAATATAATTATAAATAATGAAAAATATATATATATATATTTAATTTATTTCAAAATATTGATATTTCAGAAATTATATTTGTTTTATAAATGTTTGTTATTATTATCATGTATGTATATATTATCCATGCATTTTGCAGTTAACATATTTAAATCAATAAGAAAATTCTTATGCAAAATGTATGTACTTTATTGTTAAATAAGCTATTTTTATTTTCTAATAAATGTTTTAATTTTGGAAATGCTACTTAAAAAAATTTAAATATCAATGTTTCATTATTAATCCATGTATATTGCATTATATTTATTCAAAATATAATATATTTATAAAACAAATGTGTTATTATTAATGCATATATTTTACATTACATTTTTTACATTCCTTATGCAAAGTATGTGTTTTTATTTTATTTCATTTATTTATTTATTTATTTTTTTTTGGGGGGGGGGATTATGTGAAAAAAATTTTAATAGCATTTTCTCAGTATTTTGTATATTGTTTTCATATATGTAAGTAGTTGTATTAAATTTAAATACAAATCATTTCCCAATCTCTGATCCTGCAGGGACTCGTTTGAGAGTCTGTGCCAGGAAGCTCAGTCTCTGAGTGAGGGGGGTCATGGCAGTGGGGCGGAGCTTCGAGCGTCTGCGCAGCTGCAGCTGCAGCATCAGGCACTTCTCAAGGCAGCGAGGGAGAGACTGCGCATATGTCAGCTCAGTCAGCAGGAGCAGCAGAACTTCGAGGAAACGCTGCAGAGCACCTGGGGATGGCTCAGTGGCGTACAGGAGCGCCTCAATTCACTAAACAGCACCAGCGGGAATAAAGAGACCCTGGAGAAGAGACTGGGGCTGGTTCAGGTCAGAAAACACATCAAAAATTTTCAGAGATTTTATAATAAGGTTTTTTATTGTAAATTTAAATTTCTAAAATTATTACTTCTCACACTCTTGTCGATTATGACTTGAGCCATATATTTTATCAAACATGAACTCTTTGTTTGTCATCATTATTATATTATATTAATATGTTATTGATACAAATATAATAGTCAGGCCATTTTTGTAATTTAATTTTGAGAATACTAGTTTTTTTTATTAATTATGCACATATTATGCACGTATGATTTTTGATTCAGAAATTAAATGAGCATTGACATTTTGATGATATTGCTTCAGGACATCTTGTTGATGAAGGGTGAAGGGGAGGTAAAGCTCAACATGACTGTAGGGAAGGGAGAGCAGGTGCTGAAGAACTGTGGTAGGGATAAACAGGAAATTATCCGCTCTCAGCTCAAGAGCCTGAAGGATTCTTGGGCCAATATCCTCATGACTGCCATGAGCTGCCACAGGTGAGTTCCTGCCTCCTCGTATGAAGCCTCATGGTAACTTGGCAGAATGCTGTAATAATGGTTTGTGTGTGATGCAGTCGCCTGGAGTGGACCGTGGCTCAGTGGGGCAGTTTTGTGGAGAGTAAAGCTCAGCTGCAGCAGTGGATGGAGATGGTGGAGCAGGAGGCAGGAGTGGCTCTGCCTCAACAGCCGGGGCTGAAAGAGAAAGCTTCGCTGCTGGAGCGCCTGCGTGTCATTCAGGCTGATGTGGAGGTCCATTCAACAGCTCTGACACGTCTGAATGAGAAAGCCACAGAGTTGTATGAGAAGACAGGAGACCAGGCATTCGCAGAGGGACCGAAATCTGACTTCAACACCCAGTTTACTAACATCACAGCTGTCATTAATGTAAACATATGTCATTTTATTCTAAATATAGAAGCCAAACCCCTTACTATTAGTCACTATAGCCACGCCTTATAAACGACATGAAACATACAGTATTGAACCTCCATAATTTTAAGTATTTTATTTAGAAATTACCATTCTTGCCCATTATGGCATATATTTAATTAAACCTGAAGTCAAACTTGTTTGTTGATAATCATTATATATTATTATATTACTTATACAAAATTAACACCCAGTTTTTTTTGTTTGTTTGTTTGTTTTTTATGTATTTTACTTATAAATAAATTAATTTATAAATAAATAATACATTTAACACTAAGGTCTCTTTTATTTTATTTTATTATATTATTATTATTTTTATTAATTGTTTTATTATTTTAAATTGCAATACATAAACTCCCTCGGAAATTAACATTAGATAATAGTGATTTTTAATAGCACATTAGGATTTTAGTGGATTGCGAAAACAAGCAAGATTATTACTCATTTGTTAAGGTTACATCAGCAAAAAATAAATAAAAATAAAATTGTATTGAAAGACTATAATTTGTATATATATATATTATATTATATTATATTATAATTTTAAATTATAATATAATTATAATTTAAATTATAATTTTTATTTAATTAAATAAGTTCAGTTTTACATTATGTGTAATGTCCTATTTTGCAGAATAAGGTGCAGCAGATGGAGGAGATCGTTAAAGAGCATGAGCAGTACATGGAGTCTGTGCGTGATCTGAACGACTGGCTCACATCAGCTAAAGAAGAGCTTCAGCGCTGGTCAGACATGTCTGGAGACGCTGCTTCTGTTCAGAGAAAACTCTCTAAAGTCAGGGTATGTTAAACTATACTGTGCTCTGATATCTTATTGTGCACATAAGACTTCAAACATTTGTTACGAAAGTTTCATGCTGACTTTACAGCTTTGTGATTCAATTTTAGGGGCTGTTAGACTCTAGAAATCAAGGCCATGAGCGCTTGACCCGTGTGCAGAGCTGCGGAGCCACCACACGTGACCACACGTCCACCGTGGGCTGTGAGGTTCTGGAGAGAGAGGAGGCCGGGCTGCTCTCGGCCTGGGAGCAGTGGGAGCGCGGAGCTAAACACGTGTGCTCCGGTCTGGAGGGCGTTCTGGCTCAGATGGCCAACTCAGAGCAGGAGTTTAGCAGCCTGGCTGCGCAGCTGGAGCAGGACCTGCAGGAGTTCAGCAGCAAGCTACAGGAGTGGCGCATCAAACTGCAGCAGGTGGAAGAAATGAGCTCCAGTGAAGAAGCAGTGCAGGGATGGCAGATAGCCAAGGTAAAGCCTACAGAGCAAATGATAAATAATAATAATAATAATGAATGGCTTGGGGACTTTTAACAATAACTTTATACATAGTGCACTTTTTACAGAAAAAAACTTTATACAGATTTTACAGAATGTTTTTGTTCATTAGATCTGTGTTACACACTGCATGAAAGATATCCATAATAGTGGCTCTTTAATGTTTTGGGTTTTTTTGACTCAGGACGCCTTGGAAGCGCTGCTAAATATTGAGCCCATGTCAGACAATTTGAAGTGTCAGCTGAATGACTTGTGCCGGTTCTCCAGAGATCTGGGAGCTCAATCTGAGAGAGTATCTGCCCTCATCAAAGAATACAACAGGTAAGAGAGCTCAAGATCGACTCTTCCTGGTATTACTGTAAGTTCTAGTTTTAGCAGAACAGTACTCAAGAGGACTAGTGTTATTATTGTTAACTAAAATATAATATAAACATTAGATCCAAAATCATTCATTATTCATCCTTAAACTGAAAAAAAGATTAATATAGATTATATTACAAAACGCACATAGTAAAATTACTAAAACTTAAACCAAAATTTTTATTAAAACTGAAAATATAAAAATAACAGCTAATTCAAAATGATTCATTAAAATAGTCATTAAAAAAAATGTAATGGACTATAAACAGATTGCCAGAGAATGGCCTAATTACGTTAAAGGAGAGACATTTAAAACCACCTGTAAGAGTTTTGTTTTTTCACACAACATCGCAGCTAATCTGAAATCAATGAAAATCGACCAGAAAAATAGTCTAGCATACAACAAAAGAGCAGCTCATTCAAATAATTGAGCTGAAACACAAACAGCATTGGAAATGAAAGTGTGTATAGAATCCTACAGAGTCTGAGGCTACATGGTATCAATGTTCAGATTCGCTTGCATCAGAAGTATGTGATATCGCTCTTCCACCCCGTAGCCTCAGTCTCCAGGCATCTCGGGAGTGTCAGGGAAAGGAGAAGCTCCTGGAGCAGCGGTTCCGTGCCGCTTTTCGAGACTTCCAGCAGTGGCTGGTCAATGCGAAAATCAATACGGCCAAATGTTTTGATGTGCCTCAGAACCTGGCTGAAGCATCGTCCAGCCTGCAGAAGATCCAGGTAACATCTTATTGATTTACTGTTGTTTCCCACTCAATTGAGTTACGATTCTGAGGGTAAGTGCTTCTTGTTGCAGGAGTTTCTGAGTGACCGTGAGCAAGGCCACGGCAAACTGAACACAGTGGCAGCCAGCGGAGAGCTACTGATGAGCATCGCTGCCAAAGACAGAGTTGAGTCGGTCAGAGCTAAAATCAACACGGCCAGAGAAGACTGGAAAACACTCATGACGAACCTGCATCACAGAGAAACCGCCTTGCAGGTGTCTGACCATCATCTATAACAGCTACTTGCAATTTTGTAAAAATCTGGTAGCATTCGTTATTCATGTGATTTTTCTTGAAAGGTTACTTGCAATCACAAGGTGTACTTAAGTAAATAATTAAGAAAAACGTAAGTAAAAAATAATGTACCTTCATTGATTATCTTCTTCCAGAATCTCCAGGCTCAGATGCGGGACTTTGAAACGAGTGTGGAGCCTCTCCAGGACTGGCTGAATGAAACCGAGGAGGCCGTTCAGGAGAGCAGTAGTCGGCTGCATGATCTCACAGCCAAGAAACAGGAGCTGCACAGGTTACAGGTGCAGTACAGCGTAATCAAAACCAGCTCGATTCATAGCCATCAGCAGAAGAGCCTTTCACAAGCATCATTGTAGCTGGTCCGAGTAGTTACGCTTAATGCCATTACTGCTTTACAGGTGTTTGTAGATATGTTTTAATTATTAAAATGTTTTAAGTAGAATCAGATTGTGTTTCCTGTTGACTTGAATGTCAAAATGTATGCAAGATAAGTGCTTGTGATCAAATGTA
>JAUMHR010000072.1:1713631-1728431 GCA_032361145.1 Enteromius fasciolatus | reverse complement strand
TAGATTTTAATGTATCATTTTTTTTAATTATTATTATAAAATGTATGAATTGTTATTAAATATATATTGTATATTTAAATAATTTGAATTCTATATTTAAATGTTCATATATTTGTTATTATATTTAAATAATTGCATTTAATTCGTCAAGTTTTCTGAGGGCCCCACATTTAGAGTCACTTATTTGAAAGAAATGCTAAGACTGACAAATACCAATATTATCACTAATATGCTGTGCATCCATATTCATAATGAAAGTTTTTTTGTAATGTCTGCTGAACTTAATTATTTAGGGTTTTAAAGAGTTACTCCACCCCAAAAAACACAATTTTTTTGGCATATTCAGCATTGACTGCCAAGTAAATTACAAATAACAAAATTGTTATTTTTGTTTTCTTTCCGTTCAAAAAGTATAAAATTTTATTTTGGGGTGGATTAACCTTTTAATATAAATATGCATTAAAGAAATAACTCTATGATCCGTCTCCAGGAGCTTCAGGTGCATTGCACAGAGGGTCAAGCCCTGTTAAACACACTGCTGGTGACCCGAGAGCAGGTGATTCCCTGGGGTGTCCCGCAGTTAGAGGACCGATGTCTGGAGACGGTCCAGCAGGAGTGGGGCTCGTATCAGACCCGGCTGGGTGAGACCAGATCTCAGCTCAACAGCGCTCTGGCCAAACTCCGGCAGATAGAGCAGAAGTTCCAGCGGTTGGATAACTGGCTCAAAGGGATGGAGACTAAAGGACAATTACGCTCCGGCCGCCGCTCTGATAGAGCAACAAAAGAGGCACAGCTACAGCTCCTGAAGGTTAGTCTAGAAACCACACAGCGAAATAAATGGTGTAGGATTTGCTTTAATCTATCTATTCTTACTGACAATACTGCTAGTAAATTTCACAAATACAGTATGCAGAAAGAGCAATTAATACATCCAATTAAGTATGACATTTTAAAGTATTAGCATTTTCTTATTTAATATACTCCAGCATTCTTCGTTTTATTTGCAAAAACAGATCACTCTGTTTTTAAACATTTCAAAGATCATGTTTGTTTGTTTGCATTTTATTGTGTTAGCTGTATAGTTTTTGTTATTTATAACCTAATTAAAATAACCCAACTGCAGTTTGATTAAAATGAATTGGAATGCACAATTAAAAAAAAACATGATTTTTAAAAAATCGTTAAAACCTGAGTTATCTGTTTTTGCAAATAAGCTCGTCATATGTAAGTATGTATGGAGTCTGATATGTTGCTCTGATATAATTTTAGGGTTGGCATGAGGAGGTGCTGGCTTATCAGGAGGAGATAGAGGGTCTCAGTGTCCTGGCCCAGCAAGTTTTAGAAGAGACGCCCATCACCAGCAGAGTCAGCACCAGAGCTACACAACTTACATCACGCTATCATGCCCTGCTGCTACACCTGCTGGTACACTCTAAACACACATGCACACATAAATCATACCAATATCATATTTCATTTCATAATTGTACAATTACACAATTTTAGTACAATTTTCTGAATAAAAATGAGAAATATTTTCTTATAAAGCACTCTTTTCTTTCAGTCATTGCCATTTAATTATAGGCTTAAAACACATAACACAAAGGATCATGCAAAATTGTACTGATTTAAATGTGTTTGTAGGACACTATTAAGCAGCTGAAAGAGGAAGTTTCCTGCATTGAGGAATCCCAGAGTGTCTTCGGCACCTTCTCTGATTGGTTGCGCACAGCACAAAAGAACTTCAGCAGTGTGACCACCACTACCATTGATGTGGTTGATCGTGTTACCATGGAGAAGAAGATGAAAAAACTAGAGGTATCCTTGGTTATTAACTAAATAGTTCTTTTTTTAATTATTACTTTTTTCATTTCTATCTGAAAAATTTATAGCAGTAGGGCCTTGTGTCTCACCTTGTTGACCGTTTGCTCACAAAGTTGCCCAGTGTATCATCAGCCTTACTCGGCAAGGACACATTAAATTAATTATTAAAGTGACAGCTGAACTGTCCAAATTGGCATATGTGACACTGGTCCAAAAAGCAGTCATGAGGGTCAATTTGAGAAAAGCTGAATAAGCTTTCCATTAATGTATGGTTTGTTAGGACAGGACTGGTTTTGTCGTCCAGGGTCACATATCAGAATGACTTCTAAAGGTTCACGTGCCTAAGAAGCTTTTTATGTAATGTCTCAGGCTCTTCAAGGTGACATGGAGCTGGGTCACACCTTCCTGAAAACCATGCGTGAAAAGACGGATCGTGCCATGATGTTCCTGGAGGACCCTGAGGCAGAGCAGCTCAAGGAAGAAGTCGACACCCAACTTTCCCAGCTAGAAGCATTGATCAGAGGTCTGCGGTCAGAACTCAGTTCCACAGAGAAATCACTACAGCTCTCCAAAGACTTCCTGGACAAATACAAGACTCAAAAACAATGGCTTACAGAGACGCAGTCACTGCTGGCGACTCCAGTGGAGCCAAAAGCCGAACTTTATCAAAAGAAGGCCCAGCTAGCCAAATACAAGGTGAGCAAAACACTTTTTTGGTGAGTAAAGAAGATGCGTCCACTGAATTAGTTGTGAGGATGGTAAATGCAATCATCTTCAGAGAGTCATGTAAAGCCATTTAATTATATGTCAAATGCTTCCTTTGTCCCCTTCTAGACAATCCAGCAGACCATCCAATCCCATGAGTCAGCAGTCAAATCCGTTATAGAGAAGGGAGATGCACTTCTTGAAACAATCCGTGACCCATCTATCAGCGAGAACATCAGCAAGCTGAAAGCTGACTATCAGGAACTATGCAATGATTCCAAGGTACTGTCATGCAAAAATGGTCTCGCTATACCTATATTTCAATGCATTATTGCTGATCTAATATTGTTCTGTTGTAGGTCCGTGTTCAGAGATTGACGGAGAGCGTTAGAGAGCATGAAGACTATAACAGTGAACTACAAGAAGTAGAAAAATGGTTGTTACAGATGTCTAGCAGACTGGTCAACTCTGATTCCATGCAAAGTGCCAATCTAGATACAGCCACACAACAACTAGCTAGACACAAGGTGTGTACACTGTTATTATTGCTGTTATAGCATCCAAATATCAAATAAACAATAGCTTTACAGTAACTTGCAAATCAATAAAATCAACCAAAAATCCTTGTAGCATTGACATAAATGTTTATTTTCATAGTCTGTTTACTTTTGTTTATCTTTACACTTTTAAATATAAATATTTATGCACGCGTTTTTGTGAAAATTACTGACTTTTCTTAGCTTCATTGTTGTCAATTCTATTTCTATATCATTTGACATAATTTGACCGGTTTCTTCTCAGGCAATAATGGAGGAGATAGCCGGTTTTGAGGAGCGTTTGACCAGCCTAAAGGACAAAGGCGATCATCTCACAAGTAGATGCACAGAGCAAGTCCAGGCAAAGATTAGTCAGCAGTTCCAGGCACACCAGCAGGGAACCAGAGACAGTTATTCGGCTATTTGCAGCACAGCTCAGCGTGTGAGCACTCCTGCTAATAAAAGATCTCGTTATCAGAAATATCTTATTATTTTGGTCTAATGTTTAACATTTGACCCATCAGGTGTATCAGAGTCTGGACCGTGAGCTCCAGAAGCACGTCAGCCATCAGGACACCCTGCAGCAGTGTCAGGCGTGGCTGTCCACTGTTAAAGAAGAGATCCAGCTGCAGGCGCAGACTCCCTATGGCCTCCAAGAGGCTCTGAAACAGGTAGACGCCAGAGAGCTGCAAAACAATTATATGCTAATACAAACCAGACAACCTTTTTAAGTTACATTTTCGTACTTACAATTTAGTTACATTTTGACTGCTTATCCAAAGGTGAAGCACTTTAGGGCTCTCCAGGAGCAGGCCAGCACATATCTGGACCTGGTTTGTTCAGTTTGTGATTTATCTGATGAGTCTGTGAGAGCCACAGCTGCCAAAATACAGGAAACCAAAACGATGGTGAGTTTGATTACACAGAATCAACTGTCACTGCTAAGGGAAAAGAAATACTGATAATGTGATTGAAATTGTCAATTCTACAGATTGAGGAGAGGATGACCACTTCTCAAGAGCTGTCAGATAGCTGGAGGGAGATCAAAGAGCAAAAACAGGAACTCTCAGCACTTTTCCAAGATATGGAACAGCAATTGCAAAGTCTATCCAGGAGGCCTGCTGAGTTGGAGCCCAAGATTGCTCAAAACATGCTTGATCAAGCCAAAGTAAATGTCATATTTATGTAAATGTATAATAAAAAAGATATATATATATATATACCACTTAGAATTACATTTACATACATGTAACTTCTTTTACTTCTTAATTTGATGTACTTTGAGTCAAATAATATATTCATTTGGAAGTATTGTAGGGTTGGAATTTAGTTTTTTATTTTATTGAATTATGGAAAGTAGGCTTGGATTTTGTTGGTTTATATTATTTGTCACATGCTCTGCCATTGATTACATAAGCAGGAATGGGGAAAAAGCTAAATATTTCAATTTTGGAGATAGTTATTACATTGTTACAGTTTGATGATAGATTATAAAAAACAGAACTTTTTATTTTTAGAATAACGGGCACCAATGAGCTGTTCACAGAAGTACATGGGTGATTTATTTATAACATAAAAGAGCGTTTTGTTTTGTTTTTTTCGTTTCTCATGTTGTTTCTTTTTATACACTTGGCTTATTCTCTGTGCTCATATTTCCTGTAGGAATTTGGCCAACAGCTTCAAAGCAGACAAACCACTTTGACGAAGATGACAGAGCTTGTGAGTAAGCTGACAGAAGGGCAGGAGTCTCCTGAGCATACAGAGATTGGACGACTGAGCCATGCATGGCTGGAGCTGTGCCATCAGGCCAACAATCTGCAGGCTCAGAGAGAAGAAGATCTGCAGAGGACTAAAGAGTATCATGTCTGCATCAGTGCCATGGAAGCCCTCTTTGAACAGGTGTCCAAGGAATGGGACAACCTAGCCAGGTAAAATTATTATTTAGGATTTAGTGTAAATGTCACTTTTAATTAGTGCTACACCATAAGTGCAATTTGAGACGTTATTATTTTATGATCTTTCAGAACTGATGCTGAGAGTTCATCTGATCATTTGGAGGCTCTTCGGAAACTCTCAGTTGTTCTTAAAGAAAAGAAAAGCACACTTGAGGATCTCAAAGAGCAGAAGCAAAAAGTAATGTACCACTTAAACTTGGATGATAAAGAGTTGGTGAAGGAGCAGATTGGCCACTTTGAGCAGCGTTGGGCCCATCTAGAGAGTCTTATAGAGAGAAAGATCCAAGACTCCATTGTAACCCTTGAAGACATGGGCCAAGTTGAAGCCCGTTTGAGAGAAGCTCGTGAATGGGCTGAGGAACAGCAGCCTGCTCTGTCCGAAGCCATGAAAATGAGTCCTCCACCTGAATTAGCTCAGAGTTTCCTTTTCGACCATCTAAGCATATGCAGTGAGCTGGAAGCCAAGCAGCTTCTTTTGGCTCAAGCTATGAGTGATGCAGATAGGGTTTTGGCACATCTTGGGCTTAACGAAAGGCAAAGACTGCAGCAGCTCATTTCAGAAACCCAAGCAGAGGTAGAGTCCTTGAGCGTCAAAGTTGCTCAACGAAGGAAACACCTGAGCAAAGCTTTTACTGAGAGGACGCAGTTCCTTTTGGCTGTGAATCAAGCTATCACCTGGGTCCAACAAAATGAAAAGAAAGCACAAGCAGAGGAGTACATAGCTCTTCTACCTGATGACCTGTCTAAGCAGGTGAGGACTTGCAGGAACATTCAGAGCAGCTTGAGAGCCTACCAGAGTGAGCTGACCTCCCTGTGGTCCCAAGGCAGGGATCTGATGAAAGATGCTGCCGAAGAAGAGAAATCAGAGATGCTCAGCAAACTCCAAGAGCTGCAGAATATCTTTGAAGTTTCCCTACAGAAGTGTAGCCAGAGGCTACAGGAGCTGGAAAAAGTGTTGGTGACCAGGAAGTACTTCAAGGCAGATCTCGAAAAGATATGCCAGTGGTTGAAGCAAGCCGATATTGTGACCTTCCCAGAGATAAACCTCATGAATGGAGATGCAGAATTAAATTCTCAGCTTACAAAATACCAACAAATATTGGATCAAGCCATGGAATATGAGAACCTCCTGCTAACTGTGCAAAGAACGGGTCAAGAAATACTTCCTACTCTGAACGAAGTGGACCATTGCTATCTAGATGAGAAACTGATTGCTCTTCCACAACAGTACAATAATATTTTGGGACTAGCCAAGGAGAAACAAGAGAAAATACAACAAGCCATTCTTGCCAGACAGGAATATGCCTCCTTTATTGATGTGACCCACAAAGCCCTTAAAGAACTTGAGGAACAATTCCACAGCTTGGGGACGCAGTCTGTAGGCATTAAGACTGAGGAAGTTGTCAGTCTTCAGGCTGATTATAAAGCCCTCCTAGAGGAGCTGACCAATCTTGGACAAGCTGTCAGTGAGCTTAATCAGAAGAAAGAGGGATTTCGTAGCACTGGTCAACCTTGGAGACCTGAAGAAATGACCCAACTGGTTAGCCTTTACAATGGTCTCAAAAGATTGATTGAGCAGAAGGTAGAACATCTTGATGACACTCTGGAATCTTTCGAGGACCATCAAGCCATGGCTATGCAGGTTGATTCTGAGCTGAAGGCCACCAAAGAGCAACTGGTGAAAGTCAATGCAGAGACGCAGTCAGCTGAGGAGAGATTGAAAAACTATCATGCCCTGGCCGCTAGCCTTCAAGGTGCCAGTTCTCACCTCACTCGACTCATGGAGCAGATGGATAACCTGGCACCCCACATGGATACCGCCGCACACGAGGCTTCAAAGCAGAGAGTAACCTCTTGGCAAGAAGAGCTTCAGTCCTTACAGTCAGCTGTTGGGGAATTAATCGTAGAGTGTGAGAACAGGTTTGTGCAGAGTAAAGACTTTGAGACTGAAGTCAATCGGACCTTAACTTGGCTCCAGCAAATCAAGGATGAACTTGGCTCTGAGGTGGTGGTAGATGTCAAGGTTGAGAAGGTCCAGGAGGAAATCCGAAAGCAACAGATTATGCAAGAGGAAGTTCAGTCGAGGCTTAGGATAGTGGCGGCTCTAAGCACCAGGGAAAAGCAGAAGTACACCAGTGCCAATGAGCTTGTCCCCCCTCATGTGGACTCAAGTCTACAAGAAATGGCCAAGCTTGAGGCCGATGTTCAACGTGCCCTCAGCTCCAAACAGGCAAGTTCTAATCCTAAACTATAAATAGAACCAAGACTACTAGTTATAGGATATGTGCAAAATCCTGCATAAATGTTTATCAAAATCTCCCAAGATGGAATGCCATTGAGCCTACCCAAGCCAGTAAGACTTCCTTAGTTAACCGGTGGTTCCCGTTAGCTAACTTACTAATGAATCCAATTGTTTCTCCTGTAGATAACGCTAGAGCAAGCTCTTGCCTTGTGCCAGAAGTATCACTCCAGAATGCAAACAGCTTGTGAGTGGCTGGAGGACGCTGTGGGCTTCTTGCAGCAGGCCAGTCTTGGGGTGGATGTGGAGAACTATGAGGAGTGTCTGAGGCAGCAGGAAGACATCATGGCCACTGAACAGGAGTTCCTGGGTGTTCTCGAGGAGCTGGATTCATTGTCACCTCAACTTGAAAACCTGGTCAACCCTACAGCCAAGGAGCAGCTTCGACTTAGTGTGGAGTCTGCACAGCAAAGAGGTGTGGAGGTTAGAGACCAGCTTCAGTGCCACCAAGACATCTTAAACAGGTACAGTTTAGCACAGAACACAACATTTGAGCTAATTTGGGAAAAATGTACCCATGTTTTATTTTAATAAAGGCCAATGTTGTAGTTGTATGTAGGTCTGAATTATAATCACGGTAACCTTTTTCAGTTGTGTTACCCAATGGAATTCATATCAGGAGGCCAGACAGACAGTCATTGAGCTGATGAATGAGGCAGAGAAGAAGCTAACTGAGTTTTCCACAGCCAAGGCTGCAACAAGCCAGGAAGCTGAAGAGAAACTCCGTAGTCATAAGGTAAGCCAAGCATGCAGAATTGACCCTCTTTCTTGAGAAAGTTAACTTATTCAATTGTCTATTATGATAAACCGATCAAAATGTCTTCATCTTTGGCCTCTAGTCGTTGGTATCCATGGTAAACAGTTTCCAAGAAAAACTAACTGGTCTAGAAGAACAGGCCTCCCAGTTAGAGCTGGTTGGAAGTGATGCCAGTAAAGCCACCATTAGTCGATCCATGACCACGGTATGGCAGCGCTGGACCAGGTTGCGCAGTGTAGCACGAGGCCAAGAAAGGGTACTGGAGGATACGGCCCACGAATGGAGAACTTTCAGGGAAAAGGTAGAGTTTCACTATTGATACTTGAGCCAAATATTCCGGGACTGCTCATGTGATGATATGATGTTCTGCCCCTACTCAAATTAATGGAATGCAATGCTTTAAATGGTTTGAAATGGTATACTGACTACATATCAAATTTAATGGTACATGGGCGAACAGGTTACAACGTTACAAAGAATTATATCTTTTTTCAAACAACTTGCATTGCTCAGATGATGAAGGTAAGAGCTGTAACAGAAGAACTGCAGGGCCGTGTTCCTGATTGCACTGCTGAGAAAGCATCCAAAGCCACACTGCAGTCACATCTGGACCAGTACGAGCTGGTGGGTCAGGACCTGGAGAGGGAGCTGTCTTCTCTAACCCTCTTACGACAGTACGCTCTCAGCCTGCTACATGGTGTGGAGGTGTCCGTGCCAACAGCTGATCATGAGCATTTGCCAAGTCTGAAGGACATCAAAGCCGTGCAAGATCAGCTAGAAAGGTATGTACTCTTTCTCCAATCTAGTACAAACCAATAATAATGAAATCCACCAAAATACTATAAGGTACAGTACAAGGAATGCTGTTTAGTACTTGTCACAGGAAATAGTACACTGTTTTTACAGACTCTAAAGGAGCAATGTACAGTATCAGTATGATCACACATACATAGTAACCGAAGTATTTGCCACTAGTGCAATTAGTAAAGACTGAATACAATCCAGTATAATGTCAGTGTAGTTATTGGCCTAACCAGACTGATTCAGCATGCCAAATATGGATTGAATGCTAATCTGTTTATGCTGTGTTTTCTTTTAGTCTCCTGCAGAAAGCCCGGACAGGAAAGACTCGGGTTCAGCAGGAACTGTCGGACAGGGAAGGTGTGGAGAGAGGGCTGAGTCTTGTCAAAAGCTGGATCCAGGACTCCAGGGAGCTTCTGCTGAACCCCACATCTGATCTGGACATTCTGACACAAGAACTGGAGGTGAAAAGAATATGTGCATTCTGCAACCAACAATATCTGTTTGAATGGTTGTATAAATTATATTGTATCATTGTGAAGGTGATGCACGGAGAGCTGATCATTCATCGCCAGAATGTGGACAAGCTCGCAGAACAGCAACAAAGTAAATACCTGGACCTGTACACTATTTTACCATCTGAGATCTCAATGCAACTTGCTGAAGTGTCCCTGGCACTGGGATCCATTGAAGACCAGGTACATAATTACCTTTTCATTGTTTTCATTGTATATTACCAGGCAGCTTCTCATTAATTCATAGGAGACATATATTTTCAGTTTCAACTAAAGCCTTAGGCAACATATAAATAATGAATCAAATCTTTAGGTTCAAGCTAAGGAGAGAGACATCCAGAAGACCAGAGTTATCAAAGAAGAGTTCAACTCCAGAATTCATGACGTGTCCGAAAAATTAAAGGCTGTTTCTACCTCCCTAAAGGAAAAGGCCACTGATATTGATCAGGCCAAAGATGAAGCCAGAGTATGTGTTGAATCCCAATAATATCAAAAGTGGTAATATTATTATTTTTTGTAAACAAATTCCCCTCTTTTAAATAAACATAAAGTGCTTTGACTGTATTCCTAGCGACTCTGTGATGAACTTGACGGCTGTGGACGGAATCTTGCTGAGCTAGAAGCTGCAGTGCAGGACTTTGGTCGCCGTAACCCTCTGATAGCTAGACAGCTGGCTGATGCAATAGCCAAATTACGAGAGATCCATCATCATACTCTTCGACTGGCTGAATATAAGACAATATGGCTGAAGAAGGTAGGAAGATATGTTATATTGCGATTAAAAACAAAATAGAAAAAGAAGCAATCTTAGTCAAACTGAACGCGTCGCATTATTATGACCTTTGCATTAGAGCTTTTCAGATACTGCATGTGATGTGTTGTCTTTTTTCTTAAGGCTGATGCACATCTAGATGAGTACAATGAAATGTTTGAGTTCATAGTGAAGTGGACAGACAGAGCCAGGAGCCTGATGAAGGCCAACATCATCTGGAACTCCTCCTCACATCTGCAAGAGCAGATCAGGATGTATCAGGTGAACCACAACACAGAGATAGATGCATAGACCCCAATTCTACAGATACATTTTGTAAAATAACGCAAAATCTGTGATTTCGCCCTTGCAGTCTGTTCTGCGTGAGTCGCGTGAGCTTCACGGTGACCTGGAGGCCATGCATGAGAAGGTGGAGATACTGTCTGAGACGCTGCAGGTGGAGGCAATGGGACAGCAGGTGTCAGAACTGAGCCGCCACACTGAAGAGCTGGAGCAGAGCATTAGGTCACGACTGCAGAGTCTACAAGATGCAGCGAAGGTTTGAATTTTTTTTTGTTATATCCTAATAATAACTACACTATTCCAACTCTGTTTTTTGCATGACGATAGGCTTGGCATGGCAATAACTATCTAGCTGTTAACTGCACTGAAGCCTTTTTCTCTAGCTCAGTGTTTTTTGTATTTTGTTTTAGGATATGGAGAGGTTTGAGAGCGAAGTGAGGACCCTGCATGTGTCACTGGAGCAGGTTCAGGCCACTCTCACATCTCCTGAACTGGCCCGACTGAGTCTGAAAGAACAACTGACTCAAAGACAGGTGCATTTATCTCTCTTGATAATCGAGAAGCGATTCTGTCAACTTGTTTTTGCTACATACATTTTTTAGTATGGAAGGGATGCAGTTTTGTCCTTACAATAGAACACTGTATTTTTCAGCGTTTGCTGGCAGACATGGAGAACTTCAAGCAGCAGGTGGAGGCTGTGCAGGAGTGTCAGAGTGCTCTTAGAGTCCCAGAGGAAGTGGTGACCAGTCTGTCCATCTGCCGCACCGCTCTGAATCTGCAGCAAGAGGCCAGTCAACTCCAGCACACTGCCATCCAGCAATGCAACATCCTGCAGGTAGGAGAGCAATTGTGGCACCAGTTGGCACTAAAAACCCCTGCTTACCAGTATTGATTCTACCAAACATGTCTAAATTTTCATGGATTAGGTGTTGAGTGCTTATAGCTTATTATGCCACAAATCTGTCAGAAAGAATTATAAATTAAAGGGTTATTTACAGTATAAAGTAATTATTGGTAACAAACATTTTTGTGGGATCTACCTGATAAAACCCCTTTGTAAAATAGCTATATGCTGTTTCAATTTGTATTTGAATATGTCAAAGATGCTTTGAGTATTAAAGACATACTGCTGCTGCACAAAGAGCATATAAAATACCCCATAGCAGATCTACTGTATACAGGAGGAGCTGGGGCAGATGAAGGGTTTTAGAGAAACTCTGAAAGCACGCTGCAGGAATATCTCAAGTGAATGCTAGCCGGGCGTAAAAATGTAAGGCAGTAAGCTCACTGGCTGCATATTTAACTCTCTGAATAATCTAAATTACGTTAACAACCCATCAGTCTACACCATCTAGAGTTTCATGACTAAACTATATATTTATCCTAATTTTAGAACAATAGGACATCCTTGCAATGATATTTAAAATAAAAATTGAATTGTGTGATGTCTGTTTAGGAGGCAGTGGTGCAGTATGAACAGTATGAACAGGAAGTCCGAAACCTGCAGGCCATGATTGAAGATGCTCACCGGGTCATTCAGGACAAACCTGTGAACACCAGCAACATCCAAGAGCTGCAGGCACAAATTAACCATCATGAGGTGAAATGTTATTTTCGTATTTATTTACTATTATAGTATTTATTGATATTTTTCAGTATTCATTTTAATTGCAAAGTTTTATTTTAAATGTAATTTTAAATTAATTTTGTTAGATGCTTTTGACATATTTTGTATATTTCTATATTATTTATTGATATTTTATATGTACATTTATTTTTAACATTTTAAAAATGTTAATGAAAAATAATTAAAACATAGGAAATATTTTAAGAGTTTTAGGTTTTAGGAAAAAATTCCAACTTTGATGAAGACAGATGAATATTTAGATTAGAGATGCCGCACTCTTTTTGTGTTTAAAAGTCTACTGTTTGTGTTTAGCCAGAGTGATCTTTCCTGATTCTTGCATTAAGCTAAAGGGCAACTAAATAACATCTTCTGTATTCTGTTTATTTTTTTCTAAACAGGAACTGGCTCAGAAAATCAAGGGCTACCAGGAGCAAATTGCATCCCTGAACTCCAAATGTAAGATGCTGACGGTGAAAGCTAAACACGCCACCACGCTCCTGTCAGTGAGTGATGCAGAGGGCTTAACCGAGAGTCTGGAGGAACTAGACGGTGATGCTATTAAAAGAAAGAACCAATCACAAGTTTCTGTACGTATCATTACCCTGAACGCAGGCATGACAGTGTATTTGTGGAAAAAGGAAATCAGACTGGAGTGTTAAATATTTTTAGCTGTGTGCAATAAAATACATTGGCTAATTACAATTTTTCATTTGTATTAAAAATGGATAATCGTTCTTATCAAGAGAAATTTTATTGACAAGCAAATAATTCTTTTTTTCAAAGGATTGTTTTTTTTTTTCCTTCAAAGATTTTTTTTACCTTTGAAAAAGGTAAAAAATTAGCTTTGAATATTAAAATGTTTCAGTTTGAATAAATATTTTAATATTTGTTCATGAAATCAAACAAAAGTACTCATTAAGTTAATGATTCTAAATAGGAAAATGACTTCTGTGTTGGTTAAAAACTGATCTTCCTGACTGAATCGCCTTTTTACTTTTCTCTCTGTGATCTTTGCTTGCTTTAATCAATGAACTTCACAGCTCTGTGAACTGATTGACTAACATCTGCTGCTCTGTGGCTCTCTCTCTTGTGATGCTGTCAGATGTCTGCTGGTCGCTGTCAGTCTCTCCTGTCTCCTGTGACAGAGGAGTCTGGCGAGGAGGGCACCAGCAGTGAGATCTGCTCTCCTGCTTTCTGTCGATCTCCCTCTCCTATCCCTAACACAGAAGCAGCCATTAGCAAGGTAGTAACAGTATGAAAAACCGTTTGGTGCTTGATCTGATTTCTGGCAAATCTGTACTGCCTTTTTGCAATTCACAGTAAATTTTAATAAAAAAAAGAAAAAAGAAATTCAATGTAGTTTATACTGTATACTGCATACTAGTTGTGAAAATTGTAATGCAATAATGATTTAAATATCGATGCACTAAATTGTTAAATGGCTGTCCAGCAAATTCAAATAATGCATACTAATTACATCCAAAAACAAAATCAAATTGCATCTTTTAAAATATTTCTATAGACTTTTAATTATTTTTTATTTTAGTTTTGGTAAAGAGCAGTGTGTTCCGGTGTTATAATGTGCTTTTTGGTAAATGTAGTGGGAAATTATTTCATATACGAAGAAAATTCACACCATATTCATACTGCATTCCAGGGTTATCATAGTTAAGTGAAACTAATTAAACATTAACTGTTAATTAATGATGGTCTAAGAGAAACATTAACAGTCTTACTTTTTTCCCCCCAATAAATAAGGGAAACAAAATACAAACTCAGAATTATTAATAAAAACTAATAAGAGTATGTCAATGATAGAATGAAAATGTTGTCATCTACTCACCCTCAAGTAGTTATTTTGAACAAAGGAAGTTTTGGGTCACCATTGACTTTAGCAGAACAAATAAATCTATACAGGTTTAAAACTAGTTGAGTGTAAATGATGACAAAATTTTTGGGTGAACTATTCCTTTAAGTCTATGATGGTATATTATTTGGTCGCTCTTATTTATCATCTTGTTTTGGACTGTCCTAAATACAGATGTCTATGGGAAGGCCCACTCTCACCAGAGCACCCATTCAGGAGCTGTACAATCCCACGCTTGAGTCTGTAGCGAGTTTAGATGATCTCCAGCGCTCATGGGAGACCCTGAAAAATGTGGTACATATGACTTTTCTGTTCAACGGTCAGATGCACCAAGATTTCAAATATGGTCTTTGAGTTTATCTCTGTGTTTTACAGATAAGTGAAAAGCAGAAGACACTCTACGAGGCTCTGGAGAAGCAGCAGCACTATCAGGGCTCTCTACAGACCATCTCTACTAAGATGGAGTCCATCGAGTCCAGATTAAACGAGCCTCCCATGCACGATCTCAGTCCTGACAGACAAATGGTCCTACACCAGGTGAGAAGACTGAGATACTAAACTCTGGCCAGAATATTAAGTATTATTATATTGATGCACAACAAAAACGTCATACTGCCGTATTCCTCCAGAATCAGATGGAGGAAATTGTCAAACTGCAGAATGATATAGATGAGCTTCAGTGCAGCTTCACAGAAGAACTGATCTCTGATGCGGTGGACTCAGACTCTGCAGATCAGCTGGCGGTGCAGTCCACTCTCACTGTGCTGTCCGAGAGGATGGCCACCATCCACATGAAGGCTTCTGGAAAACGCCAACTTCTTGAGGTATGCCTAAAATAATGATTAAACAATAAGTCAAAT
>JAUMHR010000072.1:1677362-1687897 GCA_032361145.1 Enteromius fasciolatus | reverse complement strand
ATGTCTCCTGATAATATCTCCCAAGGGTAACATGTAGAGCGTAAAAAGTAACGGCCCTAGCACTGAGCCCTGAGGTAATTTTCTTCCTCCATTTCTGGCGCCCCCTGGATGTACAGCGCCCTTAGCATTTGCCTATACTGCCTATGCCACGGGCTGGCCCTGAATATGCTAATATTTATGTTGAAGTCAACATGAAACAGTTCGTTTTAAAAACGACAAATATTCAGAGTGACTCTTTGTCTGATGATACCCAGGGCAACATTCTGAGCAATTTTGCTAGGCAACTTTATTTGAGCAATGTTGTTTGGGCCCTTTTCTATTGAAAATGTGTAACAAATTTCTATCTTAATCATTTAAATTGGTCTTGGGCCCTGTGTCTGACCTGGTTGCCCGTTGACAGCGAACATTTCCCAAAGAGACAATAGCTTTACACACTGTGCACGGTGTAAAAAATGTTTCATTCAATTAACATTAGAACTGTTACACACTGCATGGAAATCAATAATGGGGCACTTTGTTTCTGATGTTTGTAAACGTTTATAGAAAATATATATAATAATATAAAAGTTTATGTATGGAAATGTATTTGGGTAATGCAAACAGTTAGGCCTTTTAAAGTTTGACTTTACAATACAATGTTGTAATTTTAATACAGTGTAAAATAGACAAAAACATAAAACAAACAAATAAATAATGAACAAATCAATTGGTCCACAAGCATACTTTTACATGTTTATAATTAGCCTGCATTGAAAAAATTATTTATTGAATTTACTAAAATGTTTTTAAGGTAAGTGACTGCAATCAATTTATTTTAGCTAAATTTAAATAAACAAATTTTGTTTGAGGAGTAAATTTGTTTATTAAAATGTAGCTAAAAAATAAATCGATTGCATCCACTTAAAAAAAAAAAAAAAGTAAATATAGGATTGTTATAGATCAGTTGACATCAGTTTTAGGCCATGATGCAAGCAGTAAGTTTCAGCAGAAAGAACAAAAATATCCCTGAGACCCTGAGAGTAAGGAAGGAACCATGGTGCAAAGAGGAAACCCAGACTCTTCTGGTCAACCTAGATCTTAAATAGTAAAGGAAACAGAATGTAGCAGCGGTGCTCAAACATGAGTTGATCAAATATACAGTCTGCAGAGTGAAGAGCTAAAACTTTACTGAACAATTGGTCACAAGAAGTTTATCAGAATCATAATTCAAGCTCTGCTGCCATCATGTGGTGAGGGAAACGACAAATTCTCTTTACATTTAATAATAAGTTCACAGAGATAAACATCTGATTATAAAATGACAGTGTAAAGTATGGTATCCTGCATATGCACACACCATTTAGTTGTTTTGCTTAGTTTTGCTATCGTGTTGTGCAGAGAATTTGCTGTTTCACTTCTGCTTTGGACTCACATGATTACTGTGAATCATCTGGTTTGCTGTTTGTTCTAGAAGTAGTTTTATACCAAATGTAAACCGATCAACAGAAAATGGCTGGATTTTGTACATTTCTTGTCATCTTAATAGAATGTGACTATGTTATGAATTAACTAGGCCTATAGATCTGCTCTAAAGGGACTATTGTTTAAAGTACTAGATCAATAGGCCTACAGTAGCTATAATCACATACCTCAGTATCTTTTTACCAGAGAATCTGTCAAACTATTCAGAATTAATGAGTGCATTAAAGAAATTCAATGAACTGTTTGTCCTATAGGTTGTCTGTCAAGGGTAAAAGATAATATCTTTTATCTAGGCTACAGGATTGTTGGTCTGAGGCTGCAGTATAAAGCACAGCCACATAACATAGCCACACTTTTCTTTTTTTTTTAGTATTGATAAGTTCCAGCACTGCTACAATTATAAATTGATTGCCCCCCCCAACTGCCTTGGTAAAAATAGAAGTGATTGATTTTGTGCTAAAAAAATTTGAAAACAAAAATGATGGGAAGCAGTTTTAAACATTGATGTTATGATCATACGTACCAAAGAACTCAGAAGAAAGGATAAAATATACATCAGTCAAACAAAAATGACATCCACCACTGTACAACATAAAAAAATACCCAGAGTACTTAAAAATTACAGATGCATTTATTAATAGCCTAGCCTACATATATAAATTCAACCATTATTAATGTTTATTAAAAGTAATTTGCACTTGTAAAAAACACTGGGAAGTTTAACCACTGCAAATATTTTTTTAAAACTGTAGCGCTACTATTGCTATGTTTATAAGATAACTCTTTAAGTGTTTTGAGTTGTCGGAAACTCCCACCAGTCAGAGTTAGTTAGTCACTCATTTGACTGCAACGTTATTTCCTGCAACGATGTGACATGAGGAGGTGATGCGCGTTAGGAAACGATAAAAGATCACGTTTATAGTGTTTGAATTGAACGAGGGGACATGAAATAAGGTAGCGTGACATTTTATGCATCATTTAAACTGATCTGAATTCCATTTACACAAAGGTTTGCCGCGAAGCTGTTTAGCTAACGTCACATTTAAACATTTACTCTACATTAAACAAGCTATTTGAAATTTCAGCACGATTGCGGAGTCGTTTTAAGCACTGTTATTCTGTTTTACTTTACTTAGATTGGGTTGTGTTTGATTTTGTTAGATCTAACCTTTTTTGTTTTTGAGGAAGTTAAAATGAAGATGCTAAGTTTTTTTTTAAACTAATTGAGAATCTGAACTATCATTGTTCACAATATCGAAAAGGTATACAGTTTTTATTTCTTTGGCTCCACTGGCACACATTATTAAGTGTGTACATGGTGCAGAAATATAATATCAATATCACTTTACATCCGGAAAAGATGGTCTTAGAAAAGATTATTGTTTTGTACACTTGTGTAGCTATACTTGTGGTTCTTATGTTTATAGTGTGACAATAATGCCTTTACTTTTAGAGTTAAGCACTTAAGTCACGTATTTGCTCCTATTGCCTCATGTGAGGACTTTAGGGAAGTCCCCACCCTTTTTATTTTCTGTATGGTGACCATGTCGGGTGGGAAATGTGCAGCATCATGGTTGCCATTGCGGTGACTAACTAAATGTAAAATACTGGTCTTGTATTTAGTTTAGCTTCGTGATGAATGGTTGCCGCTTCTCTGAAACCATCAATGAAAGGCTTTCAGGCCTGTGTTGTGAACCGTGTGTCTGACTTTATATTGATTGAATGTGTCTGCATATAATGCAATAAAGATCTAAAACCCGGCCGTAAACTCAAACAAACTACATTTCCAATTTATTTTTCCAGGAAAGATGAGAGACAGGCTGGTTGAACTGGGAGGTGTTGCCACCAAAGGTCACAAAGAGGAGGAACGAGTAGATAATGAAGAAGATGTGGACAGTGGTGAACTTGAACAGCATGCGGTGGTGTTTGACGGTGAGGACATCATGGAGGACGTTTTCAAAGAAGCCCAATCCATCCAGAAAGAAATCGGCCAACTCCGGATGGAGGTAAAAAGGCTGGGTAAGCAGAACACACGCTTTCTCACCTCTGTCAGACGCATTAGCAGCATCAAACGTGACTCCAACACGATCGCACGCAACATCAAAGCCAAAGGGGAGAACCTGTATGCTCGTATACAGAAGATGGATGCACTTTGTAAAGAGTTGGAGGAGAAACACGGAGCCCATTCGGCGTTGGTGCGCATGGTACGCGGCCAGTTCGTCTCTATAACAGGTTCTTTTCACGAGGCCATGAACGAGTACAACAGCGCTGAAATGGCACAGAGGGACAACTGCAAGACCCGCATCCAAAGGCAAGCGGAGATCATGGGTAAAGAAGTGACTGGAGATCAAGTCGAAGAAATGATCGAGACGGGCAAGTGGAATGTGTTCTCCGACGACTTGCTCACAGATGGGCGAACCGCTCGCTCAGCACTCACTGAGATCGAGAATCGCCATAAGGAGCTTTTGGAGTTGGAGAGTCGCATCAGAGACATCCATGAACTGTTTTTCCAGCTGGCCTTGTTGGTGGAGGAACAAGGGCCCATGGTGGATAACATTGAGGCCAATGTATACGCCACCGAAGACTTTGTGGCCAAAGCCACAACTCAGATAAAGAAGGCTGTCAAATACAAGAAGAAAAACCCTTGCCGGCAGCTCTTCTGCTGCTGTTTTCCATGTTGCAATAAATGATCTTGGTGTTACTGCCTTGCCATTTCGTGTAAACCCTAGCATACAGCTAGTCTTGCAAGCTAGTGTTAACCATGTCGTGTGATTTGCTCTAAAGAGACCAACTGATGCCCTGATGTCTGCCCTTGTTGGTTGTCATTGTGAAAAAATGGTTGTTTTCTCGTAAACCACAGCAGCTGCCATGCAAATGAGCTAAAGTGATGCTGCAATCTCACTGCGACACTTCTGTGAGAGTCACAGGACATTCAATTGATCTGTAGAAGATATTAAAAGGCAAACCACATGTGAAAAGTGTTTTACGCCCATGTACAGTGCACGAGCAAATGTTTTACTGATTAATCTGCTTTATTTTAAGATGCGTTTGTGTATGCATGGTTTGTTGCATTAATTTAATAAATATGTTTTATCTTTTAATGCATTTGCGTTTGTTCGATCACCATATTGTGCTGGGCTGTTCCTAGCAGGAAATTTATGCAATAGATAGTATTGCATCGGTAAAAGTTCCTTATGCAATTTTACTTGCAAAATATATTGTGTAAAAGTGTTTGGTGGCTTGAATACAAAACCCTGCAATCTTATACTTTTGAACTCTACTTTACATTGTTACTTTTTTATCAGAAACAATGTGAGAAATCTATCTTCTGCTTTTTTGAGAACCACATTCACATGCAAAGGGCTCAGGTTAAGAAGATTTTTCATCAACATCTTGGGGCAGTTTCCCGAACAGGGTTGAAGACTAGTCCTAGATTAAAATAAATGTTAAGAGCTGTCTAAACTGGAAAAAGCTTGCACTGAGATATCTTAAAATACGTTATTGTCATTGTTTGGTCTTAAAATGCTCACAGATAATGCATTTTTGTAAGACATGTTTTTCAAAATTCTCAAATGTCCTAAAATAGCAAAGGTCTAGTCCTGGCTTAATCTAATCCCTATCTGGGAAACCAGCCCCTTAAGTTTACCAGAAGTCAGGTTCGAACCCATAAGGACATTTAAGAACCACAAAGATCATAAGTTCAACTTCTTAACCATTCGGCCAGTCTGGTTACAGTGTGCCTAAATCATTTAGGAAACTTGTTGATGCTGGATGTTTATATACATTTTCCTGTAAAGTGGAAGATGGCATGTATTGAACATAATTTACGTGTTAGGAAGATCTACCAAGAGTGGGGTTCGAACCCACGAGGACATTTGTCCATTGGATCTTAAGTCCAACGCTTTAACCACTCGGCCATCCGGTCACTATGAGGTGTCTTTGGCCTCTAATTGGGAAATTATAAACCAACCTCAGATTGTGGAATTAGATTTTGCTGGTTCTTTGTTTTTAATAACCACATCTACCCAAAGAGCCACTTCAAAATTGACATGCCCTTCTTCCAACAAGGTAGTTATGATGTGTGTCTTTCAGATTGTATTTGGGGGCAAACGTGTCACATTCTTGTCTTGAGGCTTTTTGGCTTTTCTGAAAAAGAATTTGGAGCACATTTAGGAATTGTAAACAGTACAATAAACCTATAATTAAAATTAAATTACCCTTTGCTTTTGGTTGACAAATTGCTTGCAAAAAGGCCAACTGAGCTTTGACTGTTTAAGAAGCCATCAATTTATTAACTGAGTTATTGATTTACTAGGTTATTTAGTCACTTGTTTCTCTGCTGGTTACATGGCTACATTTGTATCACAATGTCACCTGTTAACAATATATTCTGTGTGAAATCCACATGTTTTCAGGAGTGGGGACATTCAACACCTTAACCACTCAGCCGTCCTAGTTTTGGTAAAGATGTGAATGACCTGTGGTTGATTTGTAAAGTTACAAGCAAATGAGGTATAGTATGCAGCAAAAAGAAACTATGGAGAAATGCATTGCCCAGTTCAATACGTTTACACTTTTTTTATCTAAACTAAATTTTCTTTCTTTTTTCTTCATTTAGACTGTAATGTGGCTATCTATCAGTCTAAAGTGTTATAAGAAAAGACTTCAGTCTTCTGAGGATTATGCATGTGATGCGATGAGGCCTACAGATATTGCAATTCACTTTATAACTACAGTTGGATCCGTGTAAGGGAGCCCAATAACACTAATGCACTGGCATTTATGAATGTCTTTGTATATTATGATAACATTTATATTTACAGCCCTCTATAAACATTCCTCCAAGTCACATTTTCCCATCAGGTTTGAGTGATTCATAAAAGTGAAAATGTGTTGCAATGGTATACCACTAGATGTCAGCATTGTATTTTCTTTCTTTTTTGTTTCAAAGCAGAAAAAAATTACATGTGTTATATGAAGATCAAATAACTGGACTACACATTATAAGCAACTGATTAAATGATATTTGGTATAAGATATGGTAATTACCTAACCCTTAGTATGTAAACAAACACATTCAAACTGCTTTTCATAATGAAACGTTTGGAGAGTTCAACTGAAATTTGTAATTATTTGCTAAAATTATAGCAAAAACAGGGAACAATTAATTTGCAATATTACTTAAATCATTATAATAATGTTGTTACTTTAGTGTGTCTGGTTGCTGGTTTGTTTCAGGATTTTGTTCTTGGAAACCTGTATATGTATGTGGGTAGTTGACAAATAACAATTGGACTATGTCCTGTGGTGTGACAGTAAAAATATAAGAAAAAAAAAAAATTAACACACAAATAAAAATGTATCTCCCTTCTTAGAGTTAGAAATCTAATGAGAGAGGTTTATCTTACTTTTTTTAAATTATTATTATTATTACATAGGACCCATTGATAAGTCAGCTACCCACGTATCTGTATAGTAATGAATTCAAAACACTTGCACATCTACCAGGAGTGGGATTTGAACCCACGAGGACATTTGTCCATTGGATCTTAAGTCCAACGCCTTAACCACTCGGCCATCCTGGTCACAAAAGAGGACTTTGTCCAACCACTCCACACCCCTGTTGAAAAAAACCCAACATACGATTAGGTATGCTTCAAAGCATGGCTGCTGGTTTAAACTAGTTCTTAGCTGGTCATGTGCTGGTCATGAAGAGGAGCTAGTTGCTCAGGACCAGCTCACACCAACAGCCTTGCTTCAAAACATATAGGTACGTGGTATAGATACTCAAAGCATGCTGGGGTTTTTTTCAGCAGGGAACTTTTCACACTAATCATCCTTTTTAACATGTTTTGTGATGGCAGTATTTAAAGTGAGATGTTTTTCAGTCATTTTTCTATGGTAAAGAAACACGTATAACAGAAAAATTACACTGCAAATGAAATACAATACACTGATGATAACATGATATTGAGAAGGAACTGTCAGTAAAGCAAGCAATATACCACAAACCAAATACTAAGATATTCTAAAATCACACACAACTTTTTAATTTAATACATTTTGTAATTTAAAAAATGTACATTTTAAATGTATGGTCCTCATTGTATAATCTAGTCTTGTTGTGTGCATGCTGTGTGTCCTCCCCAAATCTCTCTCTCTTTCTCTCTCTGCCACTCACTCACACAGACTCTCGTTCTCTCGCTCAGCATCATCTCATGCAGACAGGGAGTTTTTGCTGACAAGGAAACAAGCTTTTGCACCGTAGTCCAACTTTCAATTTCCATGGTCCTCTATTCATTGTTCAGCATCCCTTTGAAGATATACAAGCCTGAAGACAGGACATCTCTTCAGTCGGATCTTTGTGCTGGCTTTGTTTGCTGCTTTAGAGAAGCGTTTTCTCCTCTTCACACTTGCATACAACCTTTTGAGTTGTTGGACATGCTGTAGGAGTATTCAGATTCACTTTCAAAGCCTAGATGATGTGCTAACTGTGCAAACATCAGGAGTGGCCATCCTTTAGGATGAGAGTCTTAAGCAAGCCCAGCAGTCTGAAGATAATGGCTATGGTGAGATCTTCACTGCAGAAAGTGATGCTATTTCTCCAACACATCCAAAGAATGGCTGTCACATCCCCACGTTATCAGAAACTGTGCAAGGTAAGAGTGTTTGTGTTCATTTACTTTGATCATACTATGAAGGTGCATTTTATTCAGATCTGTTTATGACTGCGTGTGTATTTGGGCTCACAGATTCTCAGTGTTTTAGAGGGTGACATGAAAAGTGCATTTAACCAAGTTTTAACGTTCGGTGATATAAAGGGATGCATGATTTATCTGTGGCAAACTGGGGTCTGCAAACAAAGCTACAGTAACTTTTTATCATCGACCTTTTTAGAAATCTTGTCCAGAAAGTCATGTTATTTGTTTTCAGTAATTTGCATCTTGAACATTTGTGTAAATTCTTAAAAAAAAACATGTCTCTACCAGGAGTGGAGTTTGAACCCACAAGGACATTTGTCCATTGGATCCTAAGATCAACACCTTATCCACTCAGCCATCCTGATCACAGTTTAAAGAAAAGGTGAAAAATATTGTCACATTGACATTTATGAACTTTTCATAAATTTTCCAGACTAAAAGCAAAGACACTTTCACTGGTTATTGGAAATATAAGCCAGGTTTCAGTCTTTTTTAGAGATTTGGGACCCAAAAAAGTAGGCTTGGTCCTAAAAGAATATTACATTTCTTCTTTATAAAGCTGTTGCTTGTGTTTAATGATAAAGCTAAGAAAAAGAGCAGGCAATGCAGTTGAATGAAGTTCAAACATTAAAAGATAAAAAAGAACAAACTGCATTATTTTGCTTGCATTACATTTATCTTATGTATATTATTCCTTTTATATTTCAGCAGGAAATTTATGAAGAAATCGTATCAATTACACAGAAATTGGTGCATTAGTGACAACATATACATGTTTGGCTCGTCTGAACAACACTGATATAAGCTATCATTGTCCCTGAGCATTACTTAAACAGAAAGCATTACTTTTTTATTTAAAATTTGCACAAATTTACCTGGACTGGGGTTTGAACCCACAAGGACATTTATCCACTGGATCTTAAGTCCAACACCTTAACCACTCGGTCTCCTGGTCAAACGCTCACCAAGTCTTTTCTTATGGTTTGGAGATGACTGTTGTTCACAGAGAGTTGTTGCATTATGGACAAACTGCAGTTGGCACCATATCTACGAGATGGCAAGAACATTAATGCATTGCATAAACCACTTCCTTAACACAAGTGTGCCAATCTCTGATTTCTCTGACTAAAAGCATCCTTTATTGCTTATCTCATAGATGCCAAGTTTCACAACTCTTTCTTTGGAATTTGGAATACAATTTTAATAAAGGATAAACACATTACAAAGAATAAAAACTAGCAACTAGCATTTAAACGCTCCGGACATTATGTTATAAATATAATAATGTCCTCAATACGCGTTCTTTGAACAGCAAGTAAGGACAGTAAGGATGCATTGACAGTTAAGTTGTTGAAGTGACTCATACGAGTCATTTGTTCATTAATCGGACCCACGCTGTCTACGTGCTAAGCTGCATTGATTTATAATAAAATAATTCATAATATATTATCAGTTTTCAAATATTAACCCACAGTTATTACAAGTATGTGATTAGCTATCTTTCCACCCAGGGTTTACTGACCCAAGATTGTTATATATTTTGATCCAAGCGCAAACAGTGAGGTTGAAGCAGAGTTCATGTCAGATTGTTCAAATCCTTCATTTGCTGTGTCATTGTAGGCCTTATTATAAATAACTTAGTGAATGCTAATGCGAAAATGTTGACACTAGAAATCGCAGTGTATTTTTTCTGATTAATTGCTTATACTTGTGTAAATTTGTACTACAACCTCATTAACGCATGCATTGAGCACACGAGATTGTAATAAATTGGATCAAGCACATGTTTTTAGCATCATTATAGCAGTAATAATGATGGTTGGCAAATGCCATTTTCCTTTTTCTTTTCCAGCTCCACTTATTAGCAGAGCAGATAATGATATTAATGGATTCCAGCCTAATAATAAGCAAAGACTTTCTGTATGTCTCTGTTTGATGTCTTTCTTTGGCTGTATATTGTCACTGTGGCCCTAAACAAGAGAGCTATATATATATATTTTTTTATATATATATATAAACCACCCAGTCATTATGTCTGTGGAGGCTTTAAGGAGACTGCCACCATAAATGAAAGTTTTATAGGTCGGAATTACAGCAGGCTGTTGAAGGCAGGTGAGAGCAATTTGAGGTAATACATTATTTTGCAAGTTGGTGAGTATTCAGATGTGTTTTGAAATCTGATTGATTTAATAGGATTGCTAGTAAAAGGTGCTCTATGCGATGTTGCAGGATTTTAGCTTGAGAGTCTTTCTGTCTGCCAATCGGCAAAAAGAGGTGGGGTTTAATGCGCGCAAACAAACTTCGGCCAACCAATCGGCAAGAAGAGGTGAGATGTGCATTAATGCGTGCATTAAACCCCACCTCTTCTTGCCG
>JAUMHR010000072.1:1620966-1642200 GCA_032361145.1 Enteromius fasciolatus | reverse complement strand
TTCTCGTCTACTGAATTTCGAATGCTATGAATTCGGACATACTACTCGCCTCGCATGCTGTTTTTCGCGTACTATATTAGGGAAGTAAGCGATTTCGGACGCAGCACATATATTGTCTTTTCAGTTTGTATTTTGTTGCTGTTGTGTTGTCTGTGTATCCTGTGCATTTTACCTGTTTTTTTTTCTCTCGAATATCCAAAGTGGTTTATAATTTCCAAATTAATGACCAATAAAATGTTTTCAACACAAATTAATTTTTCATGTTCATCACTCATGTTTCAAAATCTGTTAGATACAAACATGTCAGGCATTTATTTTTAAACATTTGCAAATTTACTACCTAGCAACGTTGCTCTTTAATAAATGAATGTCAAGTGAAATTGTGGGACATGGAGAATGTGATATTTCAAGGTCAAGTGAGTGCAGTAAGTTAAGCTCGCCACTGGAGGGCTCCTTGTTGCAATGGACTCGCACAAGTCAACATTATTATTAGGTTTTTATTCATAACTTCATAGTTGAGGTACTGATAATAATTCAGTTCCATACATATGTTAGTCTTTTTTTAGATAGATAGATAATATATGAGCACAGAGGATGTCTGAGCATATATTTTCAAGAGGTATTTTAAATATATCACAAATATCCCACAGAGGTATTTAATTTTAGTCCTTAAGTGTATAGGCTATGTGCCTGAATTTCTGTACAATGTGAAATGTGATATCTTCTCATTGCAAGCTTTAATATTGATTATATGACATCTGTGTATCTGTATTTACATTTCTGATTTCTTTTTGAAGATGTTTTCATAATTGCAGGGGAATGTGGATAATCTTGCAGTAAGTATTAATTGCTTTTTAGAAACAATATGCATTTTAGATTGTTCATTTAAAGAAGACTCACAATAATACATACTAAAAGGCTAAATGTTATATATATTATTTCTGATATTACTCAGTATTTGTGTGTCTGGTGTGTGAGCCGTGATGATGAAGGAGGAGGATCCTGCGCTCATGCTGGAGGATGAAAACAGGAGGCTCAGTTTGTGCTCCAGCAGCTCAGGAGAGAGATGTGACGACACGCGCTGTGATTTCAGGTGAGAATGAGCTGATTAAATGAGCGCTGAATGCATGGCACAGATATAATGCATCAGCCAGATCACTGAGCTAGAGTACTGTTAGAAGATATTGCATGCTGACTATTATATTTTATATCATATATCATCTATCAAATCACAGAACCGCTCATCTGCAGGACACATGGAGCACGTTTAGGAAACTTACTTTTCTGTTGGTTGTTTCAATGTCGATTTGCATTTGTGTTGTTTGTGTATATCAAATATCTGTATCAGAATTCGTCTACAAATGTGACCCAAGTCCACAAAAAATAGTTTTTTGTATAAATTGAGATTTATACATCATCTAATGTAATCTAAATGCTTTTGATATATTTACGGTAAGACATTTACAACATATCTTCATGGAACACTTAATATCCTAATGATTTTGGCATACAGGTAAATTGGTCATTTTGACCCTTACAATATATTGTTGGTTGTTACTACAAATATAGCTGTGGTCCAGGGTCACAAATTGTAAGGATATAATTTATTATGATTGATTATGTCATCGTCTTTTGACAAATTGACTTTCTAGCTCATCTGCGAGTGTGAGCTGCTGTTTAATGCAACACAACTCAATTCAGAGACTTAATCCTACTGGCATGAATTACAAAAGAACAAAACATGTTTATTCCATTTGTAGTCGCTGCTAGAATGTGATCTGAAGAGATTCATTTTCATATTCATTTTGCAGGGAAGCTGTTGGGATGATGATGGCTGGACAGGAATGCAACAAACATCTTTGTCTCTTGCCAGCAAGATGGAGCTGATTTTACCGGAAGACATCTGACAGCATGAGGATGATGAAGCTGAGAATGAATTTCCTCTTTATTTTGTGTCTCTCTGCCTTATTGTTTGGTACGCGTCCCATCTCATCAGCTGATGTTCATCAGAGGTCAGTGGTTCCCAGAGCAGTCTCCCGGTCCGTGGCAAGGATGGATGGCGATATCATCATCGGCGCTCTGTTTTCTGTCCATCATCAGCCTGCGGCAGAGAAGGTCGCGGAAAGAAAGTGCGGGGAGATCAGAGAACAGTACGGGATCCAAAGAGTGGAAGCGATGTTTTACACACTAGACAGAATAAACGCTGATCCAAACCTTCTTCCCAACATCACTCTGGGTTGTGAGATCAGGGACTCCTGCTGGCACTCATCAGTGGCTTTGGAACAGAGTATCGAGTTCATAAGAGACTCTCTTATCTCCATCCGAGATGAGAAAGAGGGGCAGAAGTGGTGCGTTGAAGGAAATCCTTCCGCTCAGCCACCGGCCACCAAAAAGCCTATTGCTGGTGTGATTGGACCTGGATCCAGTTCAGTGGCCATTCAGGTTCAGAACCTGCTGCAGCTGTTCAACATCCCTCAGATTGCATACTCAGCTACAAGCATTGATCTAAGCGACAAAACCCTCTATAAGTACTTCCTTAGGGTCGTGCCCTCTGACACTCTTCAGGCCAGAGCTCTCCTGGATATCGTTAAACGCTACAACTGGACATATGTGTCAGCGGTTCACACTGAGGGTGAGTTACAGCTCTTCTACCGCTCAGAAGATGTTCTCAAGCATGTTCTCTTAAAATACATTAAAAGGGAAAAAGAGACACACGTTAGTCAGTTCTCAACATAAATCTGTAAAATTAATAAGCAGGATAGATCTGGTCTTGAATTTTATGAGAAATGTTTGAGCTCCTAGATACATTTTTAACTTGTTTAAATTCATTTTAATAATTTGTAATCGCAGACGGGGCACAGTTTAAGATTATTGGGATCTTTTTCTCAAGAGAAACAGAAGAATTAAACAGAAATCTCCATTTAGTCTCAGTGATGTCCAGCAGAAACAGATCTCATCTCTTTCTTAAATCTTGACCTGACTTTCAAAAATAGCCCAGATTGCGTTTTAAATAACATGTTTGGCGTGGTAAAGTGAAATCGGACCAGAAGAACCAGAAGCCAAATATCACTTAAAATCCTCAAAAAGGTTAAACAATCAGCATGCATGACGAGTGTCTTTGAACAGACATTTTAATCACCATATTATTATCAAGAGATTGATGTTGGTCTCGTATCGCATCACATTATTCCAAATACGACCCAATCTGTGATTAAAAAGTAGCACTGTAATCTTCTTAACAGCATTGGAAAGCACAATCAGGGTCACAGAGCTCTCAAATCATTCAATGAAACAAATTTCTGCGTCATCGTCTGTAGTTCATTCGTTCGTTTTGAAACAAGTCCAATGTCATGTACACATATAATACATAAGAGTCATTTCAAACATTAAGAATTAGTATAATTTAAGGTTTCTAGAAATACGTCATTGGATGTACTGTATATAATCCTGAAAAAGTTTAATTCCAATTCATAATTCAATCCAGTGTTACATGGATGTTTACACTCCTAAAAGAAAAATATAAAATGTGTAACAATCTGAACAGGTGTGTTTTATTTATTCATTTATGTTTTTGTAAGACTTTTAAGGTTGTCATTTAACAGTCCCCTATTACGGGTTTTGAGAGGTACATATTTTGGTTTTGGGTGTCCCAAACAACAGGTTGACATGCATGCAAGGTCAAAAAACACTTTTTTTTAAAAATAAAAAACATTTGTTTTACCTTATTTGTGACCCTGGACAACAAAACAAGTCATAAGTGTTAATTTTTCTGAAATTAAGATTTATACATAATATGAATAAATAAGCTTCCCTTTGATGTATGATTTAGATGGATAGGTCAATATTTGACCGAGATACTACTATATGAAAATCTGGAATCTGAGGGTACAGAAAAATCTAAATGCTGAGAAAATCACCTTTAAAGTTGTCCAAATGAAGATCTTATCAATGCATGTTACTTTATTTTTAATATATTTCGTAAGAAACTGACTAAATACCTTCATGGAACATGATCTTTACTTACTAACCTAAGAATTTTTGGCAAAAAAGAAAAATCAATAATTTTGACCCATACTATGTATTTTTGGCTATTGCTACAAATATACCCCAGCGGCATAAGACTGGTTTTGTGGTGCAGGGTCACATTTAGATAACGATTCCTAAACAATATATTCAATTACAAACTTTTCCAACGCTTTTTTTGTTTGTGAGCTTTTAACTCTCCACCAGTGCCATCATTCAGACCAATGTGTGGCGGACAGTATGCTAATGTTTCATGCTTATGTCAACATGAAATGGCTTAAGACTTCAAAAATGATTTGTTTCAATGATTCAGATTCGATTCGTTCTTTTGAGAGACAATAACTTTATACACGGTGCACTGTCAGATTTAAAACTTTGCATTCACTTAGAGCTGTGTTATACACTGCATGAAAGCCCATTTACAAAAATCCATAATAGGGGCATTTTAAATCAGACTAAAGTCTGTCTGCTCGGCAGAGGAACTCAGAATACACAGAAAAGTCGCCAAACTCGTTGCACTGACACTAAAGTGGACTGAGGCATTTAGAGACTATGATTTAGAAGTTATTGTGTTGGATGTCATTCCTCAGGGAACTATGGTGAGAGCGGGATGGAGGCGTTTAAGGAACTGGCATCTCAGGAGGGTTTGTGTATCGCCCATTCTGACAAGATCTACAGCAACGCTGGGGAGAAGCACTTTGACCGGCTGCTGAGGAAACTGCGAGAGCGTCTGCCCAAAGCTCGTGTGGTGGTGTGTTTCTGCGAGGGGATGACCGTTCGTGGTCTCCTCATGGCCATGAGACGTCTTGGCGTAGCTGGAGAATTCCTCCTCATCGGCAGGTGACTGTTCATTTTTAATTTAATGAAATGTGACACTTCAGGGATTCTGGGGACTTTCAGAGGCATTAAATCCTTAATCCTTGATAGTTTCATAAAGCATCAAATCTAACAGTGGGATTCTGCCTAGAAATGATTTCCTGATGCTGAAGGTTTCTATTAATGAGATGTTAAAATGATGGATGACTGTCTCTTTAGTTTTTTTAATCAGCAGAAGCCTCTCTTGTTGGTGTAAAGTATTTTATACCTCTGTCTTGACGCCAAAGCAGTCTCTATGGAGTGAAAAGAGGACATCATTTGGACAAGGTTGCTTTATTCTGGGTCAAGGAGACTGTTTTAAAGGAGGCTAATTCAAAGCTATATACTTCCTGAAAGACATAATAGTCACACCAGACTGATTTTTTAACAGTGTCTAACAATTAAAAGGATTATATGTTTGAGATTAATTTAGTCAATTACATTTGTAACAAAATATAATTGTTTTGTGGCGTTTTTTGTATTAATTTGAAAAATGAAATTTTAAAATGTACAAAAGTGAGGTCAAAGGTCAAGCCTGTGTGTTTCACACAAAGTACTGACTAACTGTACATTTTTTTATGTAAGCATATTCAACAATTTTAATGATGTAAAACCAACAACAGAAGCAGTTTTAAAGATGTTATCTTTGAACTGTTTGACTGTAAAGCAAAATTAGTGCTGGGGATTAATTAATTGCATCAAAAAATGCAATTACATAAGTGTACATAACATGCATTTACTATGTGTATATAAAAACAAACACATACAGAACTGTTCATGTATGCATTTAAGAAAAATATGTTGTGTTTATATATTAAATACATTTATATATTATATATGATATGCATATAAATACTGTATATACATGTAAATATTTTCAAAATACTCTCTTTATACATAATAAATGTACACAGTACACACACACATATATTACATTTTATTTTGAATGCGACTAATTATTAAATCGCTAAAATTGGAAGCAAACTGAGTAAAAGTTGAGGCAGTACTTGATTGTGTGTAAGCTGTAATCACTCACAATGCTTGTCAGCTGCTCGTGGTAAATTGTCATCTGTGAAATATGAAGTGTCAACTAATAATAGTCATTTTTTTGGCGTGTTGCCGCAAAGATGCTGAGAGGCAGATGGTGCTGATGATGCCACGACCACAGAAAGACACCTTTATTGTGAGCTCAAACAACACACGTTCAAGCAGGGACGTTACATGTTACATAGTTCATATAAATGCTTTCGTGCTTGCTTGACATCGCAGCTTATTTACTGCAAAGGCAGCCAGTTGTACAACATTTTATCTTGAGTGTTGAAGCTAAAAGCATCAGAGAAGATTATATCAATCAGCTGGCAGGCATCATCACATCACTTAATGATGAACCGTCTCACACAAGTAAGTGTTGAACATGCTGAGTCTGTTCTTTAGCCTGTGCTAAAGTAGGTCAATGCACTCGAGCATCAGTGTTATTCAGGCATTGCAGGTGAGAGATTGAAGAGGAAGCTGGTGGTAATTAGGCGACTAATTAGACACTCTGTGACCCGTTTCCTTCAGTGACGGCTGGGCGGACAGGGATGAGGTTGTGGAGAGCTACGAGCAGGAAGCTGTGGGCGGTATCACCATGAAGCTGCAGACAGAGGAGGTCACGTCCTTCGATGACTATTTCCTGAAGTTACGACTCAACACCAACAATAGAAACCCCTGGTTTGCTGAGTTCTGGCAGTATCGTTTCCAGTGCCGCCTCCGGGGACATCCACAAGAAAACACAAATTATAAGAAGAACTGCTCAGGTACGAGGAGAAAGAGAGAGGCTGTATATAGGTCATTCCTAGCATGCAGTACATTTTCACGTCCCATCATAGATGGCCTAATATATTGGATGAAATATAAACTGTGTTTTAATTTATTTTAAAAATCCCAAATAAGTGAACACAGAGGGGAATTTTAAAGAATTCATTAAGTTTTTAAGGTAAATGTTATGCATTAACAAAAAAAAGAAACATCATGAATATAAAAATTTGCTAAATATTTAATCACTATGCAAGATGTAGATGAGTTTGTTTCTTTATCAATCGGACTTGCTCACAATAGATCCTCTGCAGCGAATGGGTGCCGTCAAAATGTAAAGCAAAAAGCATTTCAATCCTTGTGGCGTTTCAACTCTAAACCAGCTAAATACGAGTGCTTACGTCTGAATCAGGAGTGCACAGATCAAGTATCATTAAAAACTATCCAAAACATTTCTTAACAAATATTTTGATATGAAAGAGTTATCTTAGATTATCGACTGCTATTATGGACTGGCACAAACATTTGTGAGTGTGAGCAATGGATTTTAGGATTCTTATATGTTTTGTGGCAAACAGGAATGACCCATTTGCATGCTATTGCTGTTATTTTCCAAAACAGAAGGAAAAGAAGCACATACCCATTGGGTTTATAATATCTTAAAATCCTATTTTTTGTGTTTTTGCTCTTTTTTTGTATCTTTGAAACCTCTGCTGACTGAAAAGGTGATCTAGGTAAATGGACTCTTTTTATGGCACATTTCTATCTGGCTGGGTTGATATTTAACATCAGCTGAAGCACTTTTTGAGACAACACTCAGTAAGCATGTTGTCAATGACACCTGACTTTATTTTCTGCCTTTGCGGTGTCACATTTAGTTTCACAAAGCGATATATTTGTGTTTTAGCTTTTTTTTAGCAACTAGAGTCATATTAAGGTATAATTATTACAGGGAAGCATGCCACTCACTTTATTATCTGATCTACGTTTATGCTATTTTCATGTTGTTTGTCTATATTTTTTTACAGCATTGCTTTGCTATATCATTTTTGAAATTAGTTTTAAGCAAGAGGTGAACTTTATGCAAACTGTTAATTTTAACTTTTTGATATGCGAACAAACAGAAAATAACAACTGTTACAAATAAGAAATAAGAGAAATTGTCATAGTCTGCTGTTCTGTTATTATTTCTTTGTCTAGAACTCCAAGATGGTAAGTGAATATTTTTCTGAAGAGCTAACATGGAGGCACTTCACTTCAGCAATATAGATAGAGGTCTACTGATATAATACAACCGTATAATTTAAAAATATATTATGTTGTGTGACTGTCTTTTCATTAGATATGTGAGTTTACTATAAGAACTGAATATCGGTTGACCTCTAATATATGAAGTTATTGGGATGTTTTTCCCCCCAAAAGAAACTAGCATCTATAAGGGCACTTCGGTTTGAACTGTACTGTATATCCCAATAACAGCTAGATTTATCATGCCAGTTGGCTTTGCTGCATGTTCCAATGGGGAACTCTTTTAAACATTTTTAGTTGCTTGTGCTAATATGAATCAGAGCCTTCAGAGAGAAGAAATGAAGAGGTCACGCTTCTTATTTCTATAGATTCAGCTCCACTTACTACATGCATCTGCTAAACATGCACAACTGAACAAATAAAGATTGTATCGATGTCATACTGTGATTATGGAAAAATGATTTGGTGTTAATTTAACCATAATAACAGCAACCAGACACATTATCATCTGGTGTCTTGTTGTAAATAGGTTAAACAAGGTCATAGTAAATTATTAGTTTACTCATAAAAAATATTAATATTTAAAAATCTAAAATAAATGACAACACGTTGTTCCTCTATTGTTTGTTTTATATCATTATTAATGGATTGTTGATGAGATTAACTTTGTGATGAGATGATATTTGGGTGGAAATATCATAGCACAGTATCATATCCTTACTGAAGCCTCCAGTCCCAATTATTTCACTTTGCATGTGAACAAAAGTTTGACATACTAAATAAAAGATGTCGTTTTTGAACATAAATGATCTAATAGAGAGCCAAGGGATTAGAAACACAGAGAAATCCTCGCAATCTGCCTCTGTTATTAATGAAACATGTATTTTTTGTATTTGATTTTTGTGTCACAGTTATATTATGGTTTATGCCCATCCCAAAACATTAGGGATTGACAAGCATGCCTAGGTTTTAGCTTTCGCCAGTTGCTTGCTGCAATGCACTTTAATTTACAGATATAACGTGAGAGCCATGTTATGATGAGTGTTATGTATTTTTTATCTTCGAAATACACTATATTTATCAGCTATGGTGCCTGATACTGCTTCCTGCTGGCTTGTTACAGATCACCGGATAACGAGCTGATAGGGTGTCCTTTGACATTGCCCGTTCCTTTGAATTAACACAGCGATCTTTTTTTTTTCCTTCAGTTGTCAGCCACATTTGCTTTGATTCATTAGGGAGACGGGCAAGAATGAGAACATGAATGAATAATTAATTTCCTTGCTCAATTAATAATAATGTCACCATCATGTCCATTACTAATTAAATGCTGAGTTGGGTTACATAAATGGTTTGCTCGCCATGGAAACTGCATGTCTTTGATCTTCTGTTTTAATGCTGCTGTGTTTCGATTCACTGTCCAATGGAAAAAGACAGAACTTGCTGTCCTGACGCCTGTGGCTTAGGAATAATGATGTCTTTGGACACCCTATCAATCCCTTTCAAGTGCTCAAAAATTACTTTAAAATGGGGTGTGGAAATATCATGGCTGAACTAGTACAATGGGATTTATATTGTGTTTTTCATTCCAGTAAAAGCTGCAAAATGTGGAACTTTTTCAGAATGATTTACTGCTGTCAATATGAAATCAAAATGGACCCTGTTTACTTTCTTAATGCATGTTTCTTACCGTCAGCGATTCATTAGTGCACATTATTCTAAAGGATACTTCATCTCCTATATGAAAGACTAACATCACTTAGGGCATGTAGGATGTTGGATAATGTCAACCAGTAGTCAAACAGCTCTTTAGATATATAAGGAAGTAAAATGGGTTGCTAATGTTGTTTCATGTTGACTAAAACACACAGGTTGCATTGCGGTGATGTTTTAAGAATTACTTTTTGGTTTGCTGATTCTAACAGGTTATGAAAGCCTAGAGGACAACTATGTCCAGGACAGTAAGATGGGCTTTGTCATTAATGCCATCTATGCCATGGCTCACGGTCTTCATGATATGCATGAGTACTTGTGTCCGGGTCACGTGGGACTTTGCGAAGCCATGGACCCCATTGATGGCAGCAAACTGCTGGACTTTCTCCTCAAGACCTCGTTTAGTGGTGTGTCTGGAGAAGATGTGTGGTTCGATGAAAACGGGGACTCGCCAGGCAGGTCAGTCTTACTTACTGGCCTACATAAATCTACGTTTTATGCACTAAATGAATAACACAAAAATAGATATTAATTAATTTTTAAACCACCATGGAGCATGCTTCCAATAAGTCCAATGGTCAAACACTTACTAGCAGGATGTTTTGTCTATAATTCAATTTTCAACGTTTTGCATAAGTGAAGTGCATTTATTACAAAGAAAATTTGGGTCACAACATGGGACGACTTATTCTGATGTTTAATGCTTAGGTTTAGGGGTTTGTTTATATTACTAACCATAACTATGAGTGATAATAATAGTTGTATTGTAGATGAATTTGCTTCTCTCTTTCTTTTTTTTAAAGGTATGACATTATGAACCTGCAGTTTGTGGAGCCTGGCGTTTATGACTATATAAATGTTGGCTCGTGGCATGAAGGAATTTTAAGTATTGATGATAATATGATCCAGATGAACCTCAGTGAGATGGTCCGATCTGTCTGCAGTGAGCCCTGCTCCAAAGGAGAGATCAAGGTTAGTTTGTATTTATCGATAAAAATTCCCTTTATTTCTACTGCATCTATTTCTTCTTAAAAACGAGGTAAAATGTGTGTAATGTGTGCTCACAGGTGATCAGGAAAGGGGAGGTGAGCTGTTGTTGGATCTGTACGGCCTGTAAGGACAATGAATATGTCCAGGATGAGTTCACCTGCAAAGCCTGTGAGCTGGGATGGTGGCCGGACCAAGAGCTTCAAGGTACTTCACTTGTTATTTTGTTAAACTTCAGGCCTAGACTTTAAACCTGGAGAAATTGTAAATATGAATTATCGTAGCTGAAATATTAGCCCAAATATTAAAATAAATTAAAACGTTGAACGCTAACGTAAATGTGATATGATATTATTAGAATAATTAGAATTACTAGAACAAGTCTCCATTTATCTCTGTTTGATTTCACACTGTGGTTATCTAGGGGAAACAATTGACAATCTAAAGAGAAACATGTGGCATAATTAACATTTTTAAATGTTTTTGTAAAGCTAAATATTCAAAGATTTAACTTGTCTACAACCTTTAAAATCCAGTGTCACCCTTTATGCCACACAGGAATGACACCTTAAATTGAATGGCTTGTCAAGAAGAGGTGTGATATTATTTTTCTAAGCAATCAGACTTGCTATTTTTATATGACTATTATTATATGAATATAATTACTGTGGTGACTTTTGCACGGACATGCACAATCTGTTTTCTTCAGAACATGTTCCAATCTTGTTGATGATTTTTCTACATAGTTTGAATCACTTTAATTGGTTTGAAGTCAAAGGAAAAAGCATGTGTCTGAATCAAAGCATCATACTGTAGATGCGTCATCAAACATCCATGCAGAATCCCGTTCTCACAGTCTTACATTACAGATTTGGCTTCTTAAAAGACCTTCGCTGTCCTAATTTCAAAAGGTTTCCCATGACACCTGAAGGCCATTTATCATTTTTACAGATTGCTTGCACCGTACAACTTATCGCCAGTGACAGCCCTACTTCACTGCCTACTTCTCTGGCCTATTTTCATACACTATGATGGTCAATGTCAATGCAGCAGCCTAGAGTGTCCTAGCAATGTATTTTTCATCAGTTCACTATAGTAAAGCTCCATTGCACTAATGCACAGATTCACGGTAACTCAAGAATAACCCAAGTGCATGGGACAAATACAGATTTCATTCATAGAAACAAATCATTGAGTTTTATCGTTGGTAAAAGTGTCTGGCTTTCATGAATACTGGTGTTCGTGAGGAAGCATTGGTTTTCTCTCGCCTGCTGCAGTCTCTCAAGTCTCCTTTGGCTTGGTTCTTTCTTACTGCCGGTCCCTTAGTGGAAAGGCTGTTTATTTTTAGGTGAGCTGGAAACCTACTTTATTACTTGGTGCATAAGCGAGCTGGTCACACTCAGATGGCCAGTCCTACAAATACACAAAGCAATGCGAAGTGTATGCTTTAACCATTTTTAAAGCACATTCAACAACGCATGCTTTGATCTCAACCCCCTGTTGATATACTTATTTATTGTCTACCTACCAGATAAAAAAGTCTGATGCTTAGAAAATTATTTGCACACCATTAGTAGCACAAAACAAGCAAGAATAATAGGGATGCTTGCCTTAGCAAACACTGCTATTAATAATTGACTACATTGTGTCCATATTGTCTCACATAGGATCTAATCTTTTTGTCTTGTCTCTTCAGTCTGTGAACCCCTTCCTCTGCGCTACCTGGAGTGGAGTCATCCTGAATCAATCGCAGCAGTCGTCTTTTCATGTCTGGGCATCCTAGTGACCAGTTTCGTCACCTTCATCTTCATCCTATACCGAGACACGCCAGTCGTCAAGTCTTCCAGTCGTGAACTCTGCTACATCATCTTGGCTGGCATCTTCCTGGGTTACATTTGCCCCTTCACTCTCATCGCCCGTCCCACCATAGCCTCATGTTACCTGCAGCGTCTCCTCGTGGGGCTCTCGGCCTCCATGTGCTACTCTGCACTTGTCACCAAGACCAACCGCATCGCTCGAATTCTGGCCGGCAGCAAGAAAAAAATATGCACACGCAAACCACGCTTCATGAGTGCCTGGGCGCAAGTGGTGATCGCGTTCATCCTCATCAGCGTGCAACTGACTTTAGAGGTCACGCTGATCATCTTGGAGCCTCCGGAGCCCATTAAATCGTACCCCAGTATTCGAGAAGTTTTTTTAATATGCAACACCAGCAATCTGGGCATGGTTGCACCATTGGGCTACAATGGCCTGCTCATTCTCAGCTGCACCTATTATGCGTTTAAAACTCGCAACGTCCCTGCCAACTTCAACGAGGCCAAGTACATCGCCTTCACCATGTACACTACCTGCATTATCTGGTTGGCCTTTGTTCCGATCTACTTCGGCTCCAACTACAAGATCATCACCACATCATTCTCCGTGAGCCTCAGCGTTACAGTGGCTCTCGGCTGCATGTTCACGCCAAAAATGTACATAATCATCGCCAAGCCTGAGAGGAACGTACGCAGCGCGTTTACCACCTCTGATGTGGTGCGCATGCACGTGGGCGACGGGAAAATTGCATGCAGGAGCAACAGTCTGCTAAACATGTTCAAACGCAAGAAGAATGCATCTGGAAATGCCAAGTAAGTAGCTCAGCTGTGTAAGCGCAGTCTCTCTCCATCCTGTCGCGTTAGAGCCCATGGGTCCAGTCCTGTTATTCCAGCTTCTCTCCAGATCTTAAGATCATGCCGTTTTCAGGAGCTTCTTCAATTAACGGCTTTCTCAGACATCTTGTGATTTGCAGGTCAACTACAATTAAAAACCTGCACACCCGGGGCGTCTGAGCAGCAGGGCTGGGAGAGACTGTGGGACTATAGTAGCTTTAAATGTATGTAATGGTAAAGAGCAAGAATTATTATTGTTCCACTACAGTTATTGAGTAGTGGCTGGTCGGTATGATAGTGTGTATTAGATAATGGTAAAAATTTGTCAACTGGAAGAGATTTTGCTATAATTTTTATACAAGTAGACAAATGACGCATAAAGCAAAAATAGAGTAAAAAAAAGACTTGTCAAGAGCAAGATCTTTGTATTCTATGGTTGTGATTGTTGCATAATATAGTATGCATAATATACGTACATGTATATCATCTGTCTTGCAATGGCTCTGGTCATATTTGTTTATAATATTAGTCTGATGCCAGACTAATTCATTTGTTTTTATCTAAATAACATAATAGAATGAGATGAAATTGCTTTTATTTGTAATGTATATTGGGATATAAAGTGTGGTCCAAAGGTTTGCTAATAGTAATGCTTCTTTTTTGCATAGTTTTAATGTAATATTTAAATATATAAATTTTATATTATGCATTTTTATTAATGAAGTATTGTATTAAAATATATTGTAATTTTTAAAATGTATATTTCCAAAATCTTTCAAAGTTGAGTTGTTTTTTCAATGACAGCAGCACTGGAGCTTGTTCTTTGGCATGATTTGAAATGTTCAAAAAGCATCTCCAAGTTTAGTCATCATTTACTTAAAATACGTTTGATTAGTCCTCATAATGCAGGATTAGAATTTTTCACAATTAATAGTTTTTTTCCAAACTTTCAGTTGATTTTGGACCTCGCTGTAAACTAATACTTTAATATAATATTGCTTGCAGTGTACTGTAATTTAATATCTTGGTCATATTATAATGATCTGTAAAAATAAACATCTTTAAGCACATGCCAAATATCTGAATAATAATATTCAGTATATTTTTTTGCACAATTTTTTACACGAACCAGAAATGTTGTTCTTGTGTCCACCTTTCTCGGTTCCTGTGAAATAACAGCCGTCTTTATTTTGTTCATAGTTCTAATGGAAAGTCTGTGTCATGGTCTGAACCAGGTTCAAGACATCCTCCGAAAGGGGAACACATGTGGCACAGACTGTCTGTACATGTGAAGAGGCAGGAAGCCGGATCCAATCAGACGGCTGTCATCAAACCCCTAACTAATACCTACAATAACCCCGGCATGGAGTTTTCTGATTTAAGCACCAAGACTCTGTACAATGTAGCTGAGGAGGACGAGGGCGACCCGATCAGATACAATCCCTCGGGCAGCCCTCCTCTGATGGCTCTCAGGCAGTCACCTGTCAGCAAGCCCATGAAGGAGGCGGGCGCCGACATGACGTTTTACACTCCCGAGCAACACGTGCCACAAAAAAACAGCTTTCTCCCTCAACATTGTATTGCAGATCAAGAGGTGCTCAAGTTCAGTTCACACATGCCCGATCTGGATGAAATCATTAGCCTGCCTGAGCCGGGCGACGGGGTGATTTCGCCCCTTCAGCCCCAAATATTGCGCCCACATCCAATTTTGCCCATGCAACTGGGTGCATACCCGGACGAACCCCCCTCCCCTTTGGAGGAGGTTGAAAATGAGCAGTTCGGGCTTCTTCACGGCTACATGTATGACAATGCACAGATCCACGACGAGGAGGAGTTGGTGCAGATTAAAATGGCAATGGAGGACTCTGTGGCCCTCATGCCACCTTCTCCGTTTCGGGATTCGCTCGGCTCGGGCAGCCCTGTTCCCAACTCCCCCGTGTCCGAGTCTATCTTATGCACGCCGCCGAGCGTGACGTACGCCTCCGTCATTCTCAGAGACTATAAGCAAAGCTCATCAACACTTTGAAATTTACTTTAGGAGATCATGTCCACTCCAGCTTTGTGAAATAATAGCTACTGTACTAGTTTGTGCAATAATGTGGCTGTATGTCGCCTGCACTGGAGAGCTTTAATATTATATATGTTGATTTAAAGAGAGAGTATGGAAGTGAATGTATGTTGAGCAGGGTCCAAAATTAAGACTTGCCAAGTGCAAAAGGCACGTCAAATGTATATCTATCACATGGAAGCTTGTGTACCAACTACTTATTTTAAAGGAGTCAGCGTTAGTATTAAAAATAATTAGTTTTTATATTGTTTTCATTTTAATTGGTTTTGCCATTTTTATTTATTTTCTTTTATTTTACTTGTGTGCCCTGTATAGTTTGTATTCATTTCTATTTCAGTTATTTTAGTTTTTAATTAATATTTTGAATTTAATTAATTTTCTACTATTTATTTTTACCATATTAATCATTCAATAAATTTAGTGTTTTTGTCATTTTTATTATGTTTTGCTTTTTTTTTATATGATTTTTAATTTTTTTTATTTTAGTTAATTTCGTACTTTAATTAAATGAAAAGTAGATGTTGTCCCACCAACCATATGAAATAAAATAAGTTTGTTTTTTAATAGTTTATTAAATATAGCTAACATTTATTAATTGATTTATATTTATGTATTTATTTATTGATTAATTTATTTAATGCTTCTTTATGTTTTTAATTTTCGTTAGCAATAATAACCCTGAAATGAACAACAAAGCAAATACTGTAATTTTTCTCAATTCACCCGCTAACACGAGCAGTCACCCAATGCTGTGTAATGAGGACTCAAATGCTTTTCCAAACACATAAATAAAGTTTATTATAGCCTCAGGGAATGTAACCCAAACCGGAAACAAAAAAATAACAGGAGACCCACAGGGCCTTAAAGTGCCCATGCCAGGTGGGTGACAGGCAAGAAGGAGCGGGCAGAACAGAATTCACTGACGTGCTTCCAATCTCAATGCACTGTCCAGTGGGTGATTAGGTCCTCGCCTGAGGATCCTGGACCCAAAAACAATAGTTAGAAGAGAAGACCTCTCTACACAAGCAAGATAATGCAAGACACAAAAAACATACCGACACAGAGAGAACACGGTCGCCATGATTTTGCCAAGTAAGACATGACTCTGGATCAACATTACTGTACAAATATATAGACTTATCCCAATCCCTACCTAAAATCAGTGGGAAATAATAGCTGATTAACAGGGGTGTAAAAGCACCTAACCCTGATCATAAGCCTAAAACTGATATTTCCAGAAAAATTATTTCTCAATTCTGATTGGTTGATTGAAATCACGCTCACCGAGAGAACATGGGCAGGTGTGGCAAAAACAGTTAGTTTTGGACCTTAATGTTAGTGCCAGATTGTGTAAAAGCAGGAACCGAATGTGTAGGTGCCCTTTGATTTGTGTCACTATCACTTGCTTTAGTACGGCAGCAGTAGTCGACATGAAACCAACACCAGTCGTTGTAATGCTGTATATTCTGAGCTCTTTATAGATCAAACAACCACCGTTGTAAAGAAGATTTAGTGCTCTATCAGTGACTATTTAATGTCTTTAAGGTGTTTTATACAATCATACCTTTTATAAACTGCATTTTATTTAGGTCTTGTTAAGGCATCAAATCATGCAGCATATGTATGCAGTAAACTACAATAAGGGTTAGGGTTAGCACAGCGTAGCAAACATTCAGTAGTTTTTAAGTGCCGATGTCAAAACCAACTGTATTTTATTGTCTTTTTGTATAGTTTGTGTGTTTAAAGTGCAATAGGAAATGTATATGTTATTTGTCTTATATTTATGTGTGATTTCTTTTTTTTTTAAAGAAGAACATTTAAATATATAACATATATTTCTGGATTTAAATGGTCATAACATAAAGTTAGAGTTTATATTATTACATGGACTTTTCCATTTTACATTATTGTCTGTATTTGGTAACTTCTCTTAAGTGTTGGTTAAATGTTTTCATATCAGCTCCAAATGCTTATATGCTTTATAAAGTCAATGTGTTAATAAATATGTAAGATCCCCTAATGCTCAGCAGGGCCACCGACGGCAGTTTCACCAGAATGTACCACGATGTAGACAGTTATATCCTCTTGTTATGACCATTTAGGTCCTATATGACATGACGGTTACTAAATTATTATGGGATTTTAAGCAGCTATAGAAGATTGTAATCAGGAAACTTTTAGGTTTAGGCTGTAAGTTTTCTTTTTTCTGTTGCAGTGCAATATGTCAGATTGCATATATAGTTTAGCTAAAACAATATTTTTTAAAAGAATCAATAATTGTATGAGCCTAGCTGTAGCTATATCTTAAGATGTTTATTACATTTAGTTCTGCTGTATTTGTCAGGAATTGCTTATGTTTAGTGGGCATGTTTTATTAGGTTTATGATAAATCTTGTATATTTTGTAAATAAGCTCTCAGGGTTGTTGCTGCTGTTGGTGTTTAGTTAATAATTTCCCAAAATGTGACCAGTTATTGCTTTCACATGACTATGTTAAAGAACCGTCTTCAACACCTGTGTGTCTCACTGTCACTCTATGCATGCTTTGCACCTGAAACGCTCAAAATTGATGAACTTTGACATCTGATTTACGGTGAAAAATCGTTGTTTTCCGGTTTTTAACGCTGGGAACTCTCGCCTGTGTTCTTGCTAGCATGGTTGGAAAACGCGACAGGGATTTAACCGGCAGAATAAATCTGAACTAGGTCATTTACCGCAGATGCGATTTGTTATCGCTATCCAGGAAAATGTCAGGAGACTCAGAATTAGGATTCACTGAACATTTATTTAAAGTTTTGGTGATTGGAGACCAAAAAGTGGGGAAAACCGGCTTTTTTAAACGATATGTGAAAAATCTATTCTAGGAACTGAAAATGACTATGGGATAGATTATAGGTGTGAATTTTTCCATGAAGGGGATCGATTGGGACGGTCACACACGGGTCAGATTACAGCTTTGGGATATAGCTGGTAAGTCTTTATTTAAACCTGAAATTAGTAGAATTTATAGGTTATAATTTTAATAGGTCATAATAGATCATCAGGGGTTAAAACTCTAATAATGTTAAACCTGTATAAGAAAAATGGCACGAGGAGCAAAAAAGGACAGAAATGTATTTAATTTTTAAGCTTTTAAGTGCCATTAGTCCTCAAAGGGGATAATTATTAACCATTTATTGGCACAGTCTCACTCACAGATTCATATTTATTGACTATAATTCAACATTTGACATGGCTGTAAACTCAGTTTTTGCTTCTCTTTAAATTAAAAGCGTAATTCTGCATCTCAAAGGCTAATTTGGTGCCTGTTGATTAAAGTGGGTTTTTTTCCTGGTTTATTTAGGTCAAGAGCGTGTAAGGGGACTGAACCGTGTGTACTTCAAGGGATCCGGTGGTGTGCTTGTTGTGTACGATGTGACGAACAGGTCAACACTGGACGGAGCTCTGAACTGGAAACATGAACTCCATGGTCAAGTAATGCTGAAACATGGCCGTCCGAAACCTGCTGTGATGAGACTAAAGCCCTGTACCTCTCTTCTGGAAAAACTCTGCTTCATTCGATGGTTTCAGACTTCAGCAAAGGTGAATTTATTATTGGGCTTTTTTTATATTAAGACCAATTTTGGATATTTTTCAATCCCTGTTCAATTCTGAATGCCCTTCCTGTATGTGCTTGTTTTATTTTACATACTTAATATAAACTAATTTATTAATCAATTCATGTGAAGCATGATCTGTGTTGTGTAATGTTTCATCAGCAAGATTATTATTATTTATTATAATTTTTAATATTATTTAATATTAATATTATATATATATTTTTTTGTATTTCTTTTTTGGTCTTTCTTTTTTTATTAGTAGGCCTAATTATTATTATGCTACTATTATTATTACTATTATGATTATATTGTTTTGATTTTGAAAATAAAACGTTCAAAAACATTTAAATCAGGCCAAATATTTCAAGCTTACTACCGAAGTTGCGTAACACAACGCACAGAATCAGTGAGACAACAAAACCTTTCAAATAAACTATATAACCTTTTTAGAAAGCTACGAAAATAACACCTACGTAATGTCATAATTGTGTGTTATATAATTAATAAATGACGACAGGCCACGAAATTATAGACAAATTTAAAACACATGATGATAACGTGGCCACAATATTAAGTCAGTGTCGGCACAGAGTTAATAATTCCGGGTATACCAAAGCTACTACACCTCAAGACCTTTTCTCAGATGCTTTATTTCAACATATTTTATAAAGTTAAGCCTGCTGGTTTCCAGAGCTGAACCTGGACGACAGCAGGACACTATTATCATCAATTCTCAAAAGAGACATTGCTGTCTTTATCAAGATAGTATGTTGAATTAAAATAATAATGTTTGTATGTACTTTACAACTGCCTCTATAACTCTAACTTTACATCTAGAATTTCATGACTTTGTTGTTTTCCACAGAGACTGAAATTGATGGAGACATTTTAATGAACCTACGTAACTGAGACTACGAAATCTTAAATATTGCCCCCCAAAATATGAAGGATTAAGTTAAATTCATAAGACTACAAGAAAACCTGAAGACTGAGATGCCCCCAAGACACCTTTGGGCACTTTTACTAATTATTTTTAACTATTGCTTGCAAAAGATTTATTAATTTTTTGTTTTATTAGATGTGTTCCTGTACTTGGTCATTTCTACAAAGCAGTATCATTTTAGAGAATGATGAGGGTAAAATGTTTTTCTCTGTTTTCAGGTATACAACAACAAACACAACAAGCCTTTGTTACCAAATACCAGTTCTTGAGAGAAAAAAACTTGAGAGAATTTGCTTAAAAACAAATAAAGAAGAAGAAACAAATTAAAATAGTTGCAGGTTCAGCAAAGAAAGTCCATCAAGCAATCATTGTAGAGGTAGGTTTTCTAAAATACAGTGATACTTTAATACCAACATTTTTATCATTATGTAAGCATGCTTTATGTATATGGAACCCAAGAGGGTCATTAATGCACCTTCAAGTTAAGGTTCCTATTAGAACCTATTAGGTTCAAAAAGGAACCTTTAAGGTTTCCCCACAGTTGCAATCTCCAGGAACCTTAAAAAGGTTCATTTTTGAACCTTGTTTTTCTAAGAGCGTGCTGCTGATTCTCAATCCAGTCTGAGAAGCTTCCTTAACGAGAGAGTATATACAGTGACTGTGCAGAACTCCAGTTTATCATCCTTCCTGTATAGCATATCATTTTGCAATCTGTATTTTATTGTCAATGATTAATACTCATCTCAACATTTGTGGGGGCCACGAACAAGTATGATGTTAAATGAGTTTCATGCTGAGTCTGTAATAAATACCTCTGTGGCGATGTGTCTCATTTCCCCTGCTAATCTGTTCCATGCTCACGGGTTATTAAATACACCAGCATGGAAGGAGACTAACCGAGATCAGCCGTACACACTTCAGCATACAGTACAACGTTTCAGGAGTGAACAGAAATACTGTCAAGATGCCAAATTCATTATGTTTCTCTCTGCAGAAAGCAGCGTGCACGGGGACGTGGCCTATATTTTCACATATAGCCGTCAAAAGTTTGTTTTCTTTGAAAAACAGCAATAGGAGACAGAGAATGTGTTTGAAATAAAAAATAAATCTAACGCAGTTAAACTGATGAAAAATAAATATAGTTTCAGGATAATACTCCATGTTCCACCGGGGCTTCTGTGTTACGAAATAAATTCCCCATCAAGCATAAATGTGTAATGCTGTGCCTCAGCTCAAGCTAATATATCTCTCCTTACATTATTTGACAAAAAGTGGCAGAATCTGCAAACTTTAGTAACTGAGAAGCTCAAAACATACACTAATCAAGTCCAATGCCTCGCTCTATTTGATCAAGTTA
>JAUMHR010000072.1:1577061-1594041 GCA_032361145.1 Enteromius fasciolatus | reverse complement strand
TATGTTTCAAGTATTAGCCACTTGTGTTTAACAAAAGAGAATAAAACAATATTGATACAAGATGAGGATGAGTTCGTGATAACATGTATGTTTTTGTGTGGACTGTGCCTTTTATGGTGCCATGTATAATTTCTGCAGCACTAAACTAAAGGACCGCTGCCGGCATGGTTTGAACAAACTAGTAATCCCTTCAAACCCACGCATTTCCATTGGTCATGTAGAAATTGCACACTGCGACTTAAAAGACAGACATATTGACAAACGCCACAATGCAGAGCATTGGACATGAAGCTCTATTATAGTTAAAAATTCTTTAGCACGGCAAAAAATGAAAACAATACTGCAAGCATCATCAGAATCCCAGTCAGGTGTGCTGACTAAGTGCATTTCATTTACAAGGAGTTTGACTTTGATAAGCATATAGTTGCCAAAAGTTACATAAGACCCCATCGGCTGTGTCATATTATTATGCAGACTGTGTTGTTGCTATAGGCTCCGGGTCACCATGCAATTCTGATGAAGACAGCAAACAAAAGTTCATTGACATGGGTACAGTACATTATAAAAAATCCTATTAGAAACAGCTTTTTTTGTCCTAGGAAATCTTTGATTTGCTTTGATTGGTTCTATTCAATACGTTTTCCAGTGAAGTCCAAAAGCAAGCGGATATCCAAGACTGTTGCCAGTGACTTTGGTACTGTATAATGTTCATATTACAGCAGTCTGGGCCTCTCAGTTTCTGTGCTAATGGGCACTTGTGCACTAACCAAATGAACTAACCTAACAAATTAAAATGGGTTTGCTTAAGTGCGTAGTAGAGCTGAATTTGAGCTTTGTGTGTCTGTTGCTTGGTGGTTAGGTGTGACTATAAATGGTGGACCAGTGAGAGCCACATTTAAAGTTTTTAAAGTAGTAGTGAATGAACCATAAGTGCATGTTCATCTACAGAAAAAATAATGGTTTGTAAAAAATGCACAGACATTTTAGATTAAAACTCATCATTTTAAAAATGTGTCTCTTGAAGGAGTGCTTTTTTCTAACCTTGTTTAACATTGCAGGCTTTTACTCTGCGCTGGTGCGTTTCAAGGGTAAAAATGCACAGGACGATGAAAATGATGTCAGACATTTAACATATTTTTGATTTTGATCAGATCATGTTTTCACACAGATCTCTACTGAACATCTGAAATCATAGACGGGGCGATCACACACAATGACATTTTAGAGAGAAATGAGGCTCCTGGTGTTCCTGTGACTCTTGATTGGTGCTGGTTTCATTGCCACTAATCTCAATGCAGTTTTCCGGGCATGATCGAGTTGCTTCTGATTATAACATACTAGATGAACAAACGTCTCTTTTTAAGGCTGCTGATGGGCTCGTGGCTGCTCTTTGGCTTCATTCTACATCATGATCCTCCAGCTGATCAATTTATTCTCAACCTGCTTATTTCTCTCTCAAACCTGTTGATTTATCCTCTCTTAAATTCTTTAACTTTAGTAGCCATCATTTCCCAGATGAATGACTTTGATTATATGTTCAGAACAATGTTTTCTTTTTTCCAGCTAAGATATCCCGGAAAATTAACATGATTGCTGATCAGAGAGATGGTAAGCGTTTGTTCTCTCACTTTAGTTTCTAGGAGTAGCTGTGCATCTTTTGCAGGAGATCAAATACTTCCATGCTCACATAAAGTGAGCGTTACTTCAGTCAGTCTACCTATATTATCAGCGTAAAGTCTGGTCCAGTTTGCAGCTTGTTTTAACCTAGAACTGCCCAAATAAACTACACAGGTCTGAAATACAAGTTGCCGTTTTTATGCAGAGCTTGAATAAATCTGATTATAAATGCAATCATTTTTCAAGTATCACAGTGAAGGTCTTAAAGGCACAATATGTGAGATTTTTGTATTAAAATATCCAAAAAACACTTGCACAATGTTACATACTACATGCAGTTTTGTGCCTAAGTTATCTCAAAAGTTCTGTAGGATTTGTAATTTCAAAGAAATTCCAGATTTAAATAATGAACCGTCCCTTTTCATTGTCGCCTACTGTATCAAGGAGGCACTATCCTCCGTTTCTGCCTATGAACACTACGGCAACACACGTGGACAAATGCACAAGTGGTAGTTATTTATTGTGCATTTCCATATCATGGATCATGATTACACTCTCTACAATCCCAAAAAACTTAGATGTATACAAACCGAATATTGGAACAGTCAATGAAATTAACTGAGAACAAATATTGCGCATTTCCGAAATAGAGAGAGCCTTGCGAAAACCTCGGCCTGGACAGAGACTCCGCTCTTGTGTGTGTTTTAATAGACCGGTTAGCTTTTCTTTTGTGTTCCACACTTTCTTAAACTTTCATATTATGCCTTTAAGTGAAAGCAAACAGCTGAGAGAAAACACGTGCAACTGTGCATGGATCCATGCAGTTCTTAAAGTGACAGCAGTCTAATATTCCTAATATATATTGTACATAAATGTATATAATATATATATACATATATATATATAAATACACTCATGACAAGAATTAAGTAATTTCTTTGGAATCAAAAATGTTGATATCATTATTTAAAGCAATAATAATTAAATCATGATTTATATTGTTACCATGAAATAAAATTACTGGTATCATGTTATACAATTATAGTCATATCCTTCACCTCTATCAAATAACCTTAAATCATGTTTTCAGGATATCGTGTAATATCGTTCTTCTATTGTCTATAACACACACACACACACACACATATATATATATAAAATAGGTCTGTATAGAATATAGACTGGCCATATTCATCTTGCCTATAGACTGACTGGAATGGAAAGTGTTTTGCAAATGTTTTTAGGTGCAATATTTGTATTAGCTATCTAGTTATAATGTACACTGTTCTGCGTATAGAAAGGAGGTTGCGGCGTTACTGCTCTTTCTCTGGTAAGAAACAACAGAGTTCAGGGAAGGAAATGAAGATGAAACGTGCAGTGTCTTTCCATGAGACCTCATTCTGTGACCCCAGTGAGTGGCCCTATTTTAGGCTGACCTGACCTGGTCTGGGTCATACTAACTCATACTGGAGCCTGCCGTGTGGGGTTTGCCTTTTGTCTTGAATAATGTCAACCAAGTTGTTGAAACAAAAATATTCCCTCACCTTTTTTCCCCCTGATTTCATCTAATTTATTTGTGGAATACAGAAACATTACACAAAACAAAAAAAATTCATTCATCCTTCCAAAATGCACCGTAAAAGCCTCGTCAAACCAGCAGAAACCTGTGTTAATTTCTCTAGTTTTGATTTGTTGTAAAAATCAAGCAAAAAGCTTGGGCCATATTTCACTCGTTTTATGCAGTTTTTACGAAAAAAAAATTTTTTCTTTTAATTTTGGGGAGAAACGTGAGCCAGACATGTTTTTGTCAATTTTGGCGAGACTCATCTTTGCATTGCTTGTATACAACTATAATGCACAAAAATCTGAATGCATCTGGGTCTCTTAAGAGTGAAAATGAAAACGCATAACAGTGTTCTGTAACTGATGATTGCAAGTTGTGTTCATACTTAAAGGAAATGCTTTGGTGATTTCATGGAAGTAGTTTGTGAGCAGTTCCTGTACGTCTTGCGCATTACACGCTATACTGAAACATAAAGTTTATATTAATACTATGTATTTTCTTAGAACGTATAATCCGTGTATTAACTGCTTTATGGCTTGACCGTTTTTGTCCTTTAATTTCAGGTGTCCTGAGGTGGTTCAGATTTGATTTTTAAATAGTCTTGCTAATTGTCCTCTTATTGTTTTCTTTTTTTTTTTTTTTTGTTGCTGATGGGTCACCATGTCCTCAGATGCCAGGGACAACTCATTCAGTCGTTCACGCAGCTCCAGTGTGGCGAGCATTGACAGAGAGTCACGCGAGGTCATTTCTTCCTTCTACTTTTGTGACTCCCTGTCCAAGAGGAGCGAGACTGTGGCAGTGCCCAGCCTGTGGGTGGGCACCTCATTGGGCAGCATGCTGGCCATCGCCCTCACTGTGCCCTCCACACCAGAGCAGAGGATGCAACAGCCTGTGGGCGTCTCTTTCTGTGGTAAGATGTGCTTATTATCAGCTATGTTTTCTTGCACATATTGCAACACAAATTTTGGGATATTGCATAAAGGATAGAAGCGGATAAATTCACATATGAAATCTTTAAAAAGTGTGAGCAGCGTATGTTGTGTGAAAAACATTTTCACCCTTGTGTGGAACTCGACCCAATTCCTTTCCCAAGAAGTGACCATTTTGTTCTCCTAAACGTGGGATGGACAGTGTTTTATTTATCAATTTTATGCAATATTCCAATTTTACAAAGTTACATTCACAGCTTTAAATTAAATTCGTAACTTCTGATGGAAACAGCTGATGATGAGAATGGTTGGTTTCATGCTTGTTCCAGGTGCTTAATTGCTTGTTTCATCACAGAATGCAACTACATTGTCACTCATATCTGATAAATGCAACCATTAAGTACTATGTAGATACATTTAACTTGACTTCTTGTCCATCACAGGTCCAGTAGTTCGCTTGAAGGGAGCTATATTGCGCATGGCCCAGCTGGATGTCAGCGGGACCCTTCTGCCCCACGTTTACGAGTCCTGGTATGAGCCCAATGCCCCTGAAGAGGAGAGAGAGCGGCCACGGAGACGCCGGCCCACCTCGCCTCCTTCATCTCAGGAGAGCCCGGATTGTCAGTATGCTGTAGTCTGCTCAGAAAAACAGGCTAAGGTGGTTGCGATGCCCTCCCAAAACTGTGTCTATGAACACAACATTACAGAGACCTCCTTCGTTCTTCGAACAGATGTAGTGACGACGACTGCAGGGGTCGGAATCGCCTGCTTCTGTGCCAATGGCCATATCATGACCCTCAGGTAACATGATTAAACTGACATTTAGAGCCATTTAATATTTTGTATCAAGTCTGTTAACAATCACTTTGTTTATTTTTAGTTTGCCCAGCCTGCGGCCACTGCTAGATGTGAACTACCTTCCCCTGACAGACATGAGGATAGCCAGAACCTTCTGCTTCTCAAACCAAGGCCAAGCCCTGTACCTCACATCGCCCACTGAGATCCAAAGAATCACCTATAGCCAGGAAACCTGTGATAACCTGCAGGTCAGGCTCTGTTGATTGTTTTATCATACCTGGAAACGTTTTATCAAAAAAAAATTTTATTTTGAGGTGCTTAATTTTGCAGGAGATGCTTGGAGAGTTGTTTACTCCAGTGGAGACACCAGAGGCTCCAAACCGAGGCTTCTTCAAGGGCTTATTTGGAGGCGGGGCTCAGTCCTTAGACAGAGAGGATCTGTGTAAGTGTTAATCTGACACTCGAACATAAAAATCAGTTTTTCTTAAAAAAGAAAAAGTTTAATTCTTTTCGTCTGATGTTTATACTGTTTTTAATCAAACTTTGGACATGTAAAAACTGGGAAGAACTGTTAAATAACCAAAGAAGCTTTTTTTCAAAGGGTTGACGTTAAAAGTTTTTGTTGACAAAAAAAATTTTGGCCAATACAAGTATGAATACATCATATACAGTAGATGACTGCTTTTACATTAAAAAGTGAAAACAACCAGGCAAAATATGGGATGCAAAAGAGTTACCTCAGTGGTTACCACAGATAAAGGTCGACAAGCTTTCAGTTTGTGCAAGGGACGATGTTATGTTTCTGTTCTAAGTTATTTAAGGATTTGTACTTGCTTGGAAAAACATACGCTGGCACTGAATCATATCCCTCTGGTTTGTTCTCGCTCGCAGTCGGAGAGGTGACTGCTGGTAAAGCTTCACGCAGCCTGGCGCAGCACATCCCAGGTCCAGGTGGTATGGAGGGCATGAAGGGGGCCGCGTCCGGTGTGGTGGGAGAGCTGGCACGGGCAAGGATAGCTCTGGACGAGAGAGGACAGAAACTAGGCGAGCTGGAGGAGAGGACAGCAGCCATGATGGCCAGCGCCGACTCCTTCTCCAAACACGCGCATGATGTGAGACCATCACTTGCTTTTCACCAAGACTGCTGCTTTTTAAAGTGATACAGAGGCTGTGTTTCAAAATGTAGTGAGCACATCGCAGTCCCTCCAGGATTGTGCAATCATTCACAGCAAACACTGTTTTCTTACTCAGCATTTTCCTGTTCAGATATCAATTCTTAAAAAACATAATTATTTGTGATGCATAATGATGTACGATTTTAAGTCATGTTTTCTGAAAACAAGATTTAATGTCTTAAACGCATCTTGATTTAAGAATGTATAGATATTTTCACTGGAGAGCATGTCACGTCCTCACTACCTGTCTAGCAATCCAATGACTTGTCTATATTTACCCGTTAAGTGCTAATGTTTCTTCTGTATGTAATACTGAATATAATGTATATTTGCTAGTCACCATAATGCTTGATTTCAACAGTATGCACTTCGAAAATGATGAACACAATCACTCTATTGTATGCTGAAAAAAGTACAAACAATAACAATGATAATATTCATAAATTGTTAAAACATTAATGTATAAGATTAAAAATGAATAGTATATATTCTTTCACCGATTACACAATGATTCATTGGAAAATTGCGTTATATACAATTTCTTTTACTTATTTACTCTATTTACACAATTTCTTTTGTAGATTTGCTGCAAATATTGCATTTCAGGCCACAAAAATGATAGGAGTCCTGTAAATTCTTATTTTGAAAAACTGTTCATTCATCATTGTTATTGATGTCCAGACATGCTGTCTAGGTAGGCAGCTCTCTAGGTGATATTTGTGTTGGCTAGTTTGTTTCAGAGAGACTAAACCGTCTGCCTTTCTCCGTCAGATGATGCTGAAATACAAGGACAAGAAGTGGTACCAGCTCTGAGGTCCCTGCAGGGAGTCAGCGGACCTTCCTATGAAGACAGCCGATCCATCATCTATCCTCCTTTCTTCCTTCTCTTCCTGTATCTTTCTCTCTCTGTGATGTCCAGAGACTGCCACTTGCGCTCAGCACAACGTCACGCGGCATTACCTCGAGCTGAGGAGCTGCGGAAAGACAGAGGAGACAGGAGGGGAAGGAACGGGACAGGCCAAACGCATCAGGATGGGATTTCCTTCCTTTCTCGGTGGCGGTTGAGTTTCCTCTCCTTAAAACAAAGCCGTGGATCTTGTCTTGGGAGAGGAGGCCCATCACTGGTGCTGCCCCTGTGTTATACCTTCATCCGCCACGCTGTCATTTTCACTGCCATTCTGTCTGCAAAGAAACTACGTTTTGGGAAATGAAATATTTAAGAGGAATGAAATGGGTAAGAAATGGGACATAGAGCTGACAAAAGAAGGACTAACGTCTGCAGCATTGCCAAGCTTAATGCTTCTGATAATCTGTCACTAGAACAAGAATAGGTTGCATGTCTAGTGATTTAATTTAGGAAATTAGTGCTTTTTTTGTTTTTGGAATCAGGATGAGTCTCATCTAGCTAATATTTCACCTATTTTTTCACCTGAAGAAAACCTATTTTTAGGAGGCAGGCGTGCCCTTTAAGCGAAATATATTAGGTTGAAGCATAACTAGATTTCATGAGATTCACCCAGTAATCATGTTAGCTACGGAAAAGGCTTACGCAAGGTGTGACCATTTAATTTCACCTCTAAAGGGCTGGAAGTTGCTGTATTTACCACATATCATGTGATTATTTTGCCATATGAAATTGCAGACGGGCTTGGGCAGCAAAGCTGATCTGATCATGCATCGTTTTGTTGTTCTTTCGTCTAAAGACGTATTGGTTTACACTGATCAGGTCTCGAAAGAGCTTTTCGGAAAGAGCTCTGACTTTGATGTACACTGGAGAAAGATGTTCATTTCAAGTAAAGATCTAATTAGTGTGAACATCTAAAAACGTGTCTGGCTCATATTTCACACCAACATCAAAGGAAAAAAATAGATTTAGCATGAAGACAAATAGGTGTTTTTTAATTTGTGCTGTAATATTGTTTTGTATTATTTCAATCAACATAAATTAAAGACAGTACACATACCACTATCATATATAAATATTTAGCAATTAAAAAAAATAAAAATTAATAAATTTAACATTTTGCTAAATTTATTTACGTCGTTTCATTACGGAATAAAAATGTGCCTAATTATACACATTGCAAAAAATTGGTTTCGTTTTCATTTCTTGGGGTGAAGTATGACCCAGACGAGCTTTTAAAACGTTTCACTGTATTTGCTGGTTATACACAAACAGAGATCTGGAGCACGTGAATTATTTTTGATCTGCAGGAGCAGGATATTTTTATCATGAAGGAGTGCGAGATGGGAAGTGTGAGGCATGATCTTGATTATGTGCCTTGTGATGAGTGACATGTCAGAAAGCCGCCCGCTCTCCGGACACGAGGGACACTGGTGGAATGTGCCGAGAGTACTGATTCTTCATATGCAAAACAGGTTCCTCCTCCTTATTTCCCATGATGCAACTGCTCTTGGACGAGGAAATCTCGAGGCTTATGCGAGACTCAGTACGGTACCTGGTGACTTCCTCCTCTGAACTACATGAATGGATTTCTCTGTGTATTTTCTAAGAAGCCTTTTGGGATGGACTAATGCATGAGTTTGTCATCCTCACAGAGAGGTGAATATATCTATCTCTGTGTTTGTTGCTGCAGTGGAGGTGACCACTAAATGTTCAGTGCAACTCCATACTCTCGATCAGCAGCCCGCGGACGGGCGTTACCTTCTGCCTTTGCTTTGCGACCCATGAATATATGCTAACCTCGACTCGTGCGTATACGCGTGTCCGTGAACATACATGTATGCAAGAATATGTGTATGCTCACGTTTATATAAACTAAAGATTCAATATATTTGAAAGCATATGTTGGGATGTTTTCTTTAAGTGTGTTTTCTTATTTATGAGGTGCAAGAAATTGCTGCTATATTTGTGTTTTAAAACTAGGAGCATCTGTCAGATCTGTTGATGCTTGTTATTTTCCTATCAGGCATATGAAAGAGCTAGCGAATGAAGATTTGCTAAAAAACTTTCTCATCCCTGGGTCATCCAAGATAAAGATGAGTTTGTAGTTTTGGAGTATTTAGCATTACATCGCATGCTAAAGTGAATGGGTGCCGTCGGAATGAGAGTCCAAACAGCTGATAAAAACATTCAAATAATCCATAAGGGTCCACCGACGAATGTTTTTATGAAACCACAAGCTGTGTGTATGGAAAAGACAAGTGCATGTTTGAAGCAACTGTAAACTGTTGGTAAAAAATATATCCATAATATTGCTTCTTCCATCCCGAGATGTTCTTTGAAATCATATATCACTCACATATTTTTTAGAGGTGTTCTGAGCTGTTTTCACTTGTATAAAGCACCTTACTTGGCATATTGTCTCCTGATTCTGGCAAGACAAGACTTGCCTTTTTACTGGAGAAAGCTATATTATGACTCATATTTTAGCCAAAATGACCCAAACGCAAATTTTCACTTCAGGAGATATTATTGATGGACTGGAGTAATGTGGATTATTTTAGGATTTTGTTTTTATCAGCTGTTTGGACTCTCATTCTCACGGCACCCATTCACTACAGGTGAACAAGTGATGCAATGCTGCATTTCTCCAAAACTGTTCTGATGAACAAACAAACTCTATCTCGGATGGACTGAGGATGTGTACATTTTCAGCAAATGTTCATTTTTGGGTGAACTATTACACAAAGGCTTTTCTGTTTTTGCTTTTCTGTTTGTCACATTGCTGCCAAATGTTGTAAATATGAATATTTCTGAAGACAAACTTGAGAGTGCTGACGCAGTCAGAGTTGGCCGTGATCGGACCACGCTCCAAAGAGACGCTTTGCTGTGAAAGTTGATCTCACAGAGAGGAGAGGATGTTCCTTATCATTTACAGTATAACATCAGTGTCGTGGCATCTCTACACACAAAGACCGGCCGATAGCAAACCACTCCTTCTGTTGCCATGGTGTTTGTGTAAATATCTACCAAAATTGCAAATGTCAATGTTAACAAACTGAAAATCTAATCCAGCTTTTCTGCTTCATATATTTTTCTTTTCTATGAGCAGTTGTGTGGTTTTGCACTATATGTTTTATATTGTAATGACATCAAAGTCATTTTAATTATTAATATTTTTGTAGTTGGTATTGGGCTTTATTTTGGACATTTTGTTTCTTTAAGAAGGACCAAAATTAGTCAGATGCTATGTGCAAATGTGGCTCACACTCTCAGATTTGTCCTCATTGCTGGTTTAATGATCTTCTAATATATTTATACATTTGAAATATATATATATATAGAAATATATAATTTACTTTTTATTTACAAATGAATACTTTTATTATATTGTTTGAAAGGAAAGGGTGCGTTTTAAGACTGGTTGTGTATATATTCTCGCTGAATCTGCTTGGTTGTCTGGAAGAGGGAAAGACGAGCTGAAGAATCTGAAATCACTGGCCATCTCTGTGTACTGTTCATCCTCTGATTTCTCTTGCACAAAAGGCAGCATGATATCGTGTTTACAAACTTGAAACATCCATCTACATCATATTTTGCCTCTTTTTCTTTACTCCTGTTAGTGAGTTGTTTTGTGAAGGAACAAATCATAAGTATTTACTCGCTATTATTGATGATTATGAAGCCGGAGTTTTATTTTGTTTTTTTTCTGATAGTATACTCGCAGCATTGTTATTTGAGTTTCCCTGAACATCATCGCTGCACTCCAGAAAAAAAAAGGTCCATGGGGTTGCAGGTTCTCTCATCATAGCTGACTTCTTGTACAGTTTTACTATTCAGACTTTCACATGAATGTTTGTCTTAATCTGCTGCCACCCAACAGTTTAGGAAACATGTTTATAGACATAACCGTGCAATGGAAAATAAATGTAACAGAAAGATTTCTTTACAGATGTTTTGATTCCACACCTCATTTTGCATACTTTAGACACTAGATGTCATAGTTTTACACCTTGAACTCAATTCTGAAGAAATAACTTTTAAGTAACTTCAGTAAATATATAAAATGAATGTATAATATGGGTAGAAGTCAGAAGCATGTGCATATACATTTCTTCAATAAGATTAAGATTATATATATATATACCAATCAAAATAAACAGGTGTTTTGTACATCGTTTGATTAATTGATATGTAATTTAAGTAGCATGTATGCAATGATCCTAGTTCTTTTAAAACCTTTTAAAATAAATAGAATAGTGTGCGTGTATTTTATATATATATATATATATTATACATTGCACACACACACAGCAAACAGGTGATATATGCAATTTTTTTGTACACACAGAGCTCAAAAAAAAATTGGGAACACTAAAATAACACAGCCAATATCTAATTGAAGTATTCTTAGCATTGCTGAATGTGGACCAAAAATAAAAATAACACAAAAATAATCAATGGAAATCAAATTTATTAACCCATGGAGGTCTGGATTTGGAGTCACACTCAAAATTGAAGTGGAAACACACACTACAGGCTGATCCAACTTTGATGTAATGTCCTGTGTGTGTGGCCTCCATGTGCCTCTATGACCTCCCTACAACACCTGGGCATGCTCCTGATGAGGTGACGGATGGTTTCCTGAGGGATCTCCTCCCAGACCTGGACTAAAGCATCTGCCAACTCCTGGACAGTCTGTGGTGTAACATGATGTCTCAGATGTCAGTTGGATTCAGGTCTGGGGAACCAGCGGCCAGTCCATAGCATCAATGTCTTCGTCTTGCAGGAACTGCTGACCCCAAGGCCAACCGCACTGGCATATGGTCTCACAAGGGGTCTGAGGATCTCATCTTGGTACCTAACGGCAGTCAGGCTACCTCATACCACCCTCGTGGAGTCTGTTTCTGACCGTTTGAGCAGACAAATGCACATTTGTGGCCTGCTGGACGTCATTTTGCAGGACGACTCCTGTTCCTCAATGCACTAAGGCGGAGGTAGCGGTCCTGCTGCTGGGTTGTTGTCCTCCTATAGCCTCCTCCACGTCTTCTGATGTAGTGGCCTGTCTCCTGGTAGCGCCTCCATGCTCTGGACACTACGCTGACGGACACAGCAAACCTTCTTGCCACAGCTCACACTGATGTGCCATCCTGGATGAGCTCTACCTGAGCCACTACTGTGGGTTGAGCAGTGTAAATAAAATTTATAGATGCCAAATTAAAACAAATATATGAAATATCGATAAATCCGATTTGTGTACTTCCAATTATGTTAATTCTCTACAAAATACTCAAAATACAATAATTAGTTTAATTTTGTGTTTTTTAGATGCATGTTATAGTAAAACTTTGTATAAAGTGCAGCTGAAACTCACTAAATATTAAATTATTTGGGTGATTGATAATGCCTTACAAGCAGAAAAACAGCATTAAAAAATAATTGCATATGGTCAACCATTAAAAAAAGAGTAGGCTATAAGCTTTCACCTGCTTGACAGACTGCAGAGAAATATCGCTGCAGTTCCTCGTACGGCCTGCAGGGGGCTCTAAAGTCAAACAGCAGCTACGAAGCGCGCATCAGAATGAAGGGGAGGGAAACTTCAATTTGGCGTCTGGCGCTCCGTTGAATTACTCAGACTGTCTGGTTCGCAGCACAGTAGAAGCTGCATTTTTGTTTTCCTTTCCCCTGTTTATTTAAGGATCGGATCAATGGAAAATAAACCGACACGCGGAAGAAAGCGACTCACTGACACTGGATACAAACATCGTTTCGCCAATCACAAACTGATGCTGTGAGGAATAAAGTGTATCTGCTGAGAGGAAAGCAGCGTCGTTCAAGAACTTGTGCTGTGAGGCTGGATATATGACATAAGATACACTTTTACATGATAAAGCTTTTAACGGATTCATTTCATAATCGATATGACGCGGCAGGTCACCAAGGTAAGGTTACTGAGGTAAATATGATGCGCTTTAAACTTTGTTTACATGGCTTCTTTACACTGATGCCAAATTGCATTCGAGATTTACTATTTCCTCATATGTTGAGACATGTTACACTCATTTTTTCTGCCTTTTATTAGTGAATTCGGCACTGGAAAGTCTTGTTTACTATTGATGGACTGCCTGTGCTGATATTTCTAGCACTGAAGATGGGAAGAATGTATTATATGGACTTTGGGAATGTCCTCTGATTTGGGAACGATGAATAACGGACCCACTATCGTCTATGAGTGGCTAAAAACCCTCCAGCTGTGTCAGTATGTGGAGTCATTTGTTGACAATGGTTATGATGACCTGGAGGTGTGCAAGCAGATAGGAGACCCTGACCTGGATGCCATCGGTGTCTTCACTCCACATCACCGGGAAAAGGTTCTCCGGGCCGTGGAGAGACTCCGAGATGAAGACAAGAAGGTGTCACCGGGACTCTATTTCACCCTTGAACCGCTTCCTCATGGCACGTGCCCTCAAATTAGTGACTGCAAAGAGAAATGCACCAAGTCTTGGGTCAATTCTACTTGGGACAGGCCCAGGATCGGACTCTCCAGTGATATCAAAGCTCTAGAGAACCACAAGGAGCCGGTGGTGTATCCTAAACTCAAGCTGAAGATAATGATAAGGGATAAGCTGGTGAAGGATGGAATTGATCTGAGCAAAATGCCCTACTCGTATGAAGTGAGTACTAACCTTTACGTCATTATAGCTCCTTTCACATCACCTGAAAATGTTTGCGCCGTCTCTTTGTTTTGCTGCGGAGAATTTGACATTTTCTTCCTGCTCTCAAAGGTTACCCGTTGGCTTGAAATTTACCCACCTGGTGTGTGTGTTTAGTCTCGTTTTTGGAGTAATAAACATCCAAGAATTGTTGTGTCTGCGAAATGTCATTCATTATTATATTTACTTGTGTGGTGGCGGGCGACCAACATGAGGTTTTCTTTTAATGGCCAGTTCTGAAAGTGCATTACCCTCTTAACATTCAAGATGTAGAGGAGTTTGTCTTAATGGCAACTGATTTGGAGAAATTTAGCATTATATCATTTGAATGGGTGCCGTCAGAATAAGGGTCCAAACAGCTGATAAAAATATCACAATAATCCACACCACTCCAGTCCGTCAATTAACATAAGTGCAAATTTAGTTAGAAATGCATATTTATTCACCCTTAAGTAGTTTTTAACTTCTAACCATTGCTTCTGGCTAAACTACACATCCTCTATCCATAGCATTGCTTTCTCCAATAAAAAGTAAACTCATCTGAAAAAGGGGAGCAATATGCACGGCATTGTTAGAAGCAAAAACAATCATTTAAAGTTCATTAAATCTCTTGATGGTATGTTTTCATCAGACTCTCATTCTGACGGCACCCATTCACTCTGTTAGTGAGCAAGCAAAGTAATGCAAAATTTCCCCAAATCTATTATGATTAACAAGATGTAGATGAGTGATCCAAAAAGTCTAAATATTGAGTAATTGCTCTGGCTGATATATTGGTCCATCACCATTGCAAGTATACAAGCAAGCATTTGCATAGAGTGGCAGCACATTAAATAATGTGGTTATCTTTTCATAAACTTGAGCTTGTTTCTGAGGTCTTGTTGGTCTAGTACGGTTTGATGCTTTTCAAGTCAGATGATTTTATCCAGCCAGAAACGATGAAGTATTAGACAACCGTAATTGAAGTCGTTATTCATTAGTGCACTCTAGGGCTTTGAGAGCATGCGAGTCTTGGCTCTAATCGATAACTTGGAGAGCAAGAAGTGTAATCCATTAACTACACTGAATGCTATTAATAGAGTGATTTACTGCACAGTTATCTCAGCTGAGCATCATTCAAAGCTCAAGAGCTTTTAAATAATAGGCAAGCTAATGCAGTGTTTGTTTTTTTGTTTTCCTACATGGATCAGATTCTGTTACGTTTTTATGAAAATGATGATTTTGGACCTTTTAATGGTTTCTTCAAGTGATTTTATTGTGTGCACTGACTAATTAAAACATGAAGCAAAAACATTCACAAAATTGTTTTCTAATATATTCATTTAAAAAAAGGTGTTGTTTACTGTGTATATTTATTACGTTTATATAAATAATAATAATAATATGTATATATAATTTATAATTATATACATCTTATTTTAAATGTTATTCTACCACAGTTAGAGTAATGTTTGTGTAAAACAATAAAAGAATAAGGATGACAAAATTAAACTAAAGTTTGATGATTCATATTTGTTGTTTCCTTGTAAAAATACCTGAAACTATTAAAACAAGATACATTCATTTGAAAAGTAAAAGTGCCTATTAAAATGTATCTTCAACTTTTTACCCTATTAGCAAATTTTTGTGATGTTTTTGATTACTGAAAAAATTTTTTTTTCCACATTATAAATTTTAATATATTAATAGATTCCCCCACCATCATTTATTGTAATGCAAATAAATTTCCTCTTAATATTAGTATAAATATGTAATACAAATGCTAGTAAGATTTTTTCTGCTGTAGAGCTCCCATCCACTCCAGAGGATCCAGTGCAGGGTTTGTTTTTGTTATTTTTTGGCGTTTCAAATTTAAACGCTAAAAATCCATAAACAGTTAAAGGGAACACATTTTTTGACTGTTAATTGAGTCCCTCTCCATCTTTTATTGTAATATTTTTTGCAGCATTTCTGCCAGCGACTACCACATTTTGAAAATAAATGACATTTATAGATCATCATAAAGGTTACACATTTTTAAATAAATTGAGCCCCTCTCTGCCTTTCATTGTTATGCATATTTGTCCCTCGTCATATCTGCATATATAATAAACAGTCTTCATTAGCAGACAGGGACTCATTAAGCGGCGTCTCCACCTGTAGCAGAGCGCCTGTCATGCCTCTGTGGTGAGCTGTCACTGGACTCCACCGCCGCTTTTGTTCTTGTCCGAGTCGTGTTTCCATTATGCCGTCTTATCAGCACATTTATCAGTGACGGGTCTCTGGTGACAGATGGCTTCATTGCGCTTTGAGCTTAGAGAGCCATTTAATGTCTCATGCCATGCCAAAGTCCTCATTATCATTACTGCCATTTGCATTTGTAAAGAGCGGCCCACTTTTAAAATGTTTTCACTTGCTTCCTTGGTTTCACGGTATGCGAACCGCTGCTTCCCAAATTGTCTTGCAAATTGAGATGCGTTTGTGCTGCAACTAACAACGCAGTGCGCTTGAGCGAGCTCGATTTAAACATGTATTCGTGGTTTTTCAGGCTCATTCCAAAGCGTATCCGTGGACAGAGAGCAATCTGAACCGAAGAGCTGCATTTAACACCAAGTTTAAGCTTTAAAGAAATCGTTCACCCAAAATGATTTACTTACCCTAGTTGTGGAAACCCATGTTCATATTGACTGTCATGTCTTTGTCCGATCTAATACTGAAGCCATAGTGTTCTGTCTACAGTTTTCTGTGTTATTAGATTACAGTTTTTTTTGTTGTTGTTGTAAATACATTTTTGACGGTTATTTTTGTGTGTGGATGCCTTCTGCTAACAATGCCACCAGTCATGATTTAACTGATAAAAACAGTGTACATTTCTTTGGATAAAAGGTGCATGAATCTGTTTTTTCATGTTTGTCATCCTTTTCATCCAAAGTCTTGTTACAGATGCAAAAATGCAGAAAACTAAACTTTTGTTGTTGCTTGTTTTGCTTTTATGATGGACAAAAGTTTCAAAGGCAGTGTGTAAACGTGATCGACATGAGGTCGTATTTTTTTCCAACATGCGAAAATTTTGGACTTTGTGTGCAATGACATGATCTTAATGAAAATAAGGTGCTTTGCTTTTCTCATAAACATTATACTTATAAGTTATACTGGTAACACCTTACAATAAGGTGACATATGTTAACATTAGTTAATAAATAAAAATGAAGTCGTTCATTGTTAATGTTAGTTCACAGTGCATGAACTAATGTTAATTAACACAACTTGTGACTTTAATAATGCATTAGCAAATGCTAAA
>JAUMHR010000072.1:1534003-1548360 GCA_032361145.1 Enteromius fasciolatus | reverse complement strand
TGGGATGGCACTTCAGTTCATAGAATGAGTAAAGGCAGGTGAGCGAATACTTTTGGTAATATAGTGTATATATGGGTCAAATAGATGTCTGTATCAAAAGAAATCTACAAAAGTGATTTTATGTACATAGAAAGCACATTAAATGTAAGTAAAGTGTCTACTTTTAAGTGTTTTTGGAGAATAATGCGCGGAACTTGGTTGAAATAATGTTACGTTGTGGAACAGTGTAACACAATATTTATGTACAAATTCAAACAACATGCTTTTTCTGACTTTTACATATTACACTATTCAAAAAAAGAAGCATATTAAATTTAATTGTTTTAAACAAGCAAGAAAAATCGTACAAAAAAATAAGCAAAATCGAATATAGCGGCAAATACAAAAAATATAAAATTACAACTGAAGTAATACGTGAAAGTAATACATGTTTTAATGTGTCATGAATTGATTTTTTTTGTAAATATGAAAGTAAAAGCCTTTACACCAAAATTTTTAAATTGAATACCCCTGATATACCCCTGAAAACGTGAGTTATAAAGTCGTGCTAATAAAGCATAACTGAATTGAATCGTTGAAGGTCAAAAGCAAAGGCATGGGATTTACTACAAAAAGCACATTTGTGTTATTTTACATTTATAAAATTCATTTTCCTTAATTTTGCTAAATATTACATCTGTTTTTGTGCAAGTGAGATGAGGAAATGCATGCTCACGTTTTGTCCAGAACTATATCATGCACCTCGGCACTTACTCAGAATGTGATTTTTCTATTGGTTTTTGGGTTTTTACCAAAAAATAAATAAATAAAAAGCTCTGTGGCCAAGAGATTATGATTCTTATATGTAGCCTAAATACAATCAGCAGATTTCTTCAACTTTTGAGATGTTTTTGCAGCTAGTAAATATAAAAGATGCTGTGAGTAGATGAGTTCACCTGTTCTGTGTGAACAACCTATAGTCTCGTTTACCCACATGTAAGCAAAACACCTATAATCCACTATTACTGATGTATTATGTTGAAGGACAAAACATGAAGATAACTTGTGCTTGTGTTTACCGGACCTTAAAAACAAATGTGAATTGATGACGGAAGCAGATAAACTTGTTTCTGGCTCGTAGGGCTCAATCTCGCAGCGCTCTGTTTCAGTTAGTCTATGATGGACAGTTGATGCAATACAGATCAGGAGAAGTTCAGAGATGGCCTCTCGTCCCTCTTTCCTCAGTGTAACGCATGGAATTCCCATTGGTCACGCTTCATATCAATTTGGATTTGCATTTTGATTGCGGCCGGAGGGAGCTTTAAGTCTTCTGAGAGCTAAACAAATGCAAATAGAGCAGTGAGCTCTGTAATCCCTGTGTGGAAGCAGCTGCAGGAGTTCAGGAAGTTCTTGAAGACTGTTTGCTGTTGGCTCATCACTGTTTTTTCTGTCCAAATAATCTCAGGCTCAGACGTCATGCTCGTTCCCGCTCCGTCTGATATGTAGTCACACAGGCCTGGATAGAAATATAGTCATGTTTGCACGTTAACAGATCGATTCGGTGAGTGTTATTGAGGGAGAGATGATAACTAGATTAGCCATAGTTTCCTAGGCTTGTGGTGTCAGATCGAAAGAAACTTACTCTGGACAATTCAGTGTAGGATTTACTTCAAAACATTTTTAGTCAACAAAACAGCATTTGCAAAATGGCATATTTCTGGTGGATTGGCAATAAAAAGGACATGTAGGGTGCATTTGAACATTTTAAGTAGGTCTTTCCTGTCAATATTTCTGTGTTTTAAGCTGACAGTTTGATCAGGTACAGTGCATTTTTAGGTAAGTTCATAAATTCAGTGTGGATGACAGGTAGAGTTCAGTCTCTGTATTGAAGTGAGGAAAGGATTTGTGCAGGTCAGTCGTTCGTCCCAGGATAATCCCAGACAATCCAGACAGCAGGCAGACCAGCTAATATATTTGGCACCAGACCTGTGCACCTGGAAAAAACACATTTAATAACACAAATCATGAGAAGTGACCCACATATTCACTGTATCACGCTCTGACCAAAAATATGTATTATTATCTCTATATTGTGAAAGCATCTGTGATTTAACTCACCTGTGACTCCAGAATTCTGGTTTAAAAGACAAGTTTATCATGACATCGGATTAAAATTAAACTGGACTTATATAAAAATATAATAATCAGTATTTAAAGACAAAGGAGGATAAGGTTGTGTTTTCATGACCTGCGACAGCTGTTCAGACACGTGAGACAATGATATGGAATTCATTCTTGTGAGATGTCCTAATCTTTCTAATCCAAGCGAGGAGGAGGAGTATGCACAGATTTACAAGAAAGACCTAAATCTTTAGAGATGCAGTCTATACGACTATAACCGTGCTCGGTTAGGAAATCTTATTTTGTTGGTGTGAAAGTTAAAGGAATGGCCAAATACTGTTGAGCGGTGTCTCCCCTCCCCGTTGACTAGAGGTTGCCAGATAAGCTGCTTTTATCCGTCTCCATCGTTCAAAGGCTTCTCCAATGCAAACCCTTGTCTTATTCGCACTTTGTCATGCCGTATTTCGGATTCATAGCGATGTCTTTTAGGTTTCATACTCGAAATGTTAGACATTTATTTTGTAGCTGCTGCAGCCTTTAATGCAGATCAGGCAACCTGGATGAAGAAACACTACTGACTTCGTGACTGGGAGATAGATGGAGGGTGGCCAAAACAAAACATGACAACATAAACATCAGTTGAGGGCTGCAACTGCGCTTTTTAAAGGAGAATATCCAGGCTGTACTACTGCTGTCAGCAATACGAGTACTTTTTTACATGATTTCTTAATGCCTGTTGAACATAACAGAGACTTTTTGTGATTATTACAATGCATTTTTTACATACGGTTCCTTTAAGTTCTAGAATTTTTTCATGCAAATTGTGTCACTATTCATATTACACTGATAGGTTGCCTTCATCCTCGAAACTAGTAATATGAATACTCTTTGGTATATAAAAGATAATAAAATCAACTAATACATTTGAAAAATAGCAATTGGATTAAAAAAAACAATAATATAGTATTCCCTAAAATAAACAACTGATTGATAATCTCAGATTGTTGCTGATGCCAAAGGCTTTATGTCCAATCAAACTGTACAAAATGTTGATTCAAATTCTGTCTATCAACATCAAAAGGTCATTTTAGATTGATTTAATTGCATTCTTGTTTGCTTTTGTTCTGGTTTGGTTTCGGATGTTTATGTGCTGATAAACTGTATAGTATAAGTTTTATAAAACCAGCCTCGTCGTCTGTGCATTACTTTAGTTAAAAACACCTCCTAAAGTATCTGTCGTATCAGTTTCAGACCTGCTCAGATAAACTGTATTGCTGTATGTTCTGGAGTGCAGCCATGCTCTCGCTCTGTTAATCTGAGGCAGGTTGGAGTCTGGGCAGCACAGATTTATGGTCTAGTGTGGTTAACATAAATGCTTAAGCGGTACAGTTCTAATCTGATGTTTGTGTGCTGACATAATTTCCCCCCGCTCTGTATAGGCCAGCATGGGTCTGCTTCTCTAATCTCACTGTCCTTGCTTCGGCGAGGCTTAATTCGGCTCTAATGGAGAATCTCGTCTGCATTGTCTTTCAGACAGACCATTTTATCCATCAGTAAGTGAAATTCACTTCACATGGGGCTTAATGTGTCTGTGAAGGAAGTGGTTTTCATCCAACACAGCGTGTTTTTGTTGCTGACGGGGGTCCTGTGCTTGACTCGGATGAAGCGCTCTGATGTGAGAGAAGTTCAAGCTGTCTTGCTTTGTTCTGTTCTGCCACTATAGACGGCTAATTTTTAGACAGTTTATAGTTAAACTTAGTGCAATGACCAAATATCAGCAAATTTTTTTTATAAATTGTGGGTGTAATTGTTATAAAAATGACATCACGATGCAAAAAAAACCCCATCATTGTCTGTGTGCAAAATACAATTTCTCATTCCTTTCTTTATATTTCGAGGTGATACATGACTGGGACAAGTCTGACAAGTTTTGTGAGACTCACAGAAGTGTCATATCTCTGTGATGAGACGTTCTCTGTGTTCCTGTGCTGAGAAAACAAGGTTTCTAAACGCTGAGCACCAGGATGTATAAAAATAGCACAAAGCAGGACCGTCACTATGTTTCAGGACGGCAGGTTTTCTTTCTGTTGAAAAGCACTCCTGCTTCAGAGAGGTTGCCAGGTTGGCACACTATTTCTGTCTCACAGAGAGTGTACTTTACCTCGCAGGGGCACGTGGTGAAAGTGCCTGCAAGGATCATTAACTATTCATGGAAGTACATCCCTGCTAATGGGACCTACAACTATTTTAATTATTAATGTTGTAAATGACAGCGTGGTGCTGCCTCTTCTCACGGGAGCAGCTGAATTTACGTGTATGACATTGTTCGTCTCCCCCATCCCATGACCCTTCCCGTCTCGTCTTCCATCTGTCTCAGAGATCAGCGTGATTTTGCATCTGTCATTCGTAGTATACGTACTTTTATTTTTCTTCCTCCGTCAGCCGGTTGCTGATGTTGATGGACAGCTGTCAGATGGGCTTATGCTGATGGTGGAGCGCGGGACGCTGCTGGCGGGAAGCTGCATTAATTGGTGATAAATGAAAGCTTATCGGCGGTAAAAACACGAGTGGAAGCCCTCGGGGAGGTTATCTCACACCAGCGCAGATTAAACACTCATTAGGGCGGTAAATTGCGGCCGGATCTGTCACTTAGCGTCACGTCAAAGCGGCGCGATCGTTAGTTATCTCACTGGGCGGTGGGTGGACAGAGGGGTTGTCTTCTTAATTAGATAAAGTGATAAATAAAATGTAAAATGACATTCAGACTGTTCACACATCATCTGTTTCATAGACTTGCCTTCGTTGATTTTCATTAATGACTTTTGCTCAAGCGGCACTATTACAGAGCTTTGTTCAAACCCTTAACCTAAAGTACTGAATTTTACTTGAGGCATATGTAAGATATGAGACAAATTCAGATTTAATCCCCAACTGATCAAAACCAGAGGCAACAGACATTCTCAAATCGTGTATCTTGAATCAGGTGCACTGACTAACACTGAAGGAGGAACTCTTTTAACTTGGACTAGCCCTTTAAAACCACTCAGAAAACCTAAGCGAGCACATATCGACTCAGAGCTTCTTAGCATCGTTGTGGAGAGATTTGCTCAGCTGTTGTTCTGAATTCTACGCTTTCTGAAAACATTTAACACACACACACACGTACATTTTGTATTATTAATACAATATACTAGTATTTTTGTATATATATTAAATTTTTTTTATTATAAATTATAATTAGAATGAGCTTTTTTGTATTTTTAATCTGTATATATATATATATATATATATATATATATTTAGTTTTTGAACCTAACCTGAACTTTTATTTCTGTTAGTTGCCAATGAAATCTTTCTAATTTCTAAGTTAGTTTTTTTTATTGTTATTATTATTTCAGCTAGCCTAATATTAGTAAAGTTTTTTAACTTTTTGTTTTTATTTTAGTTAGTTTCCCAAAGCAACATTTCCAATTTTTTTTCAAAGTACAGTTTATTACCTTTATTTTATTTTATTTTATAAAAAATAAAATACATCATAAAATAAGATATTTTATTTCTAAAATAATAAAATGCATAAATAATAAAATATTTTATTTTAAGATAATTATTTTCAATAGCTTTAGTTTTAGTTAACAATAACAACACTGTGGGATGTAGCTCACAACCCATTTTATGATGCCTTTTGTAAATTATTTTTATTTTATTTTTTATTTTTTGGACCTTGCAGTGCAAAAGAGCAGCCTGGACATTCTTCAGAACATCCTGTCTTGTGCTTCAGGGTTGAAGTCACATGGGATTGAGTTAATGATGGCAGAACTGTCTTTTTTGGGTGAATTATCCCTTTAAAACAAGCGTAATGTGACTGAGTCTGCTCTTGTGGATTGTAGAGATGACAGATCTACCGTTAAAACCATGGCATTTGTCCGTCTCTAATGAATGTGCTGTTGTGGTCAACATCATATTTTTTTCTTATTATTTTAAAGAATAATTTCAGGTTACTGCACAAGGATGATTTCAGTCATTGCATATCTGTGCTAACAGCTCTCTGACAATAACAGCAAATTTTTTCTTATTTATTTTGGGATTTTTGGCCTGATGCATCATGGGAAGTCGTTTGCTCAGTCACAAACCATTGCTGGTGTTCTTTCGGGCTTGATGGTGGGCCGCTGGGGCCAAGAGCACACATGCAAACAGTGACAGCTGCGTTTGCCCAGCATGCCCGCAGCTCACCTTTGCACCTTTGGGTTGCGCGGTGACCTGGCCGTCGGCGCAGAGCCTAATGAGAGTAGATGAGTGAGTGAGTTATTTCAGCAGCGCACATGGCATAATGAGACTGAATCAGGCCAAACGGAGACGTGACTCACCTGTGAGGCTCGTAATTTAGGCTCGCGGTCAGCTGACCTTCCTCTAACGCTGTGTCAGGCTTGTGAAGAGTCAGTTATACAGCACAGATTTACAGACTATTTGACTTTGATCAAGAAGAGAATCACGATATTGTAAAAACTGTATTTAATTAAATTACATTAAATTACTGTATTCAGCCTGGCCTGATTCTCAGCATGCAGATAATGACATTGATTGTTAAATGGAGATCTGTCCGCTCATACATGCAGAAAATCTAGATTAGTCCTTTAGTCCACAGATTTTGAATTACAGTAGAATGTACAGTATTTGTCATTTTCATTCCAATTTGACTAGGATCAGTACTGTTTCTGAACAATAGATCTGAAAATGGTGTGTGGACCTTGACTAAGTACCATATAGACTACAAGTTAAAAGATGACTATAAGTACATGCTGTTTTACATGCATCCAGTTTCTTGGAAGACAAATCTAAAAAAGAACCTGCCTTTGCATGCATAAGCAGGTAAAGCGTCTAATATTTAGTATTTTGGGTCCTGTGTGTGTGTATATATTGCATTTTAAATTGAGGAGTGTTTGTACATCTGCTGGCATCATTATATTTCTGGCCCATTTTCACCAGATGAATATTCATGATGTTCTCTCCCTCGCCATCTGAATACAGTTCATTTGTTCGGTGTGATGAATCAGCTGCAGGACATTATAATATCTTGAAGTTTAATGTGAATATATTTGCATGTCTGACAAGGCCTTTTTTGGTAACTCCTGTGGCATTTTGTTAAAAATTGCAGTAGGACGTGGAGGCTTTGAGACTGAGATGTTTTGTTAAAAGTGGTGGATTCGTTGCATGTTGGATGCTTTGATACAGTAGGTGCTGCAGCGATGATTTAGAGGGAGTGGATGTGCTAAATTAGGGGCAAGAATAACTATAGACGGTTTCATCGGGTGCACGAATAATTCATAAAGAAACTATAAAATAAATAGATATACAAAGTATATATATATATATACACACACACACACATGCATGCATATAAAATAACTGTAAAAAAATAAAAATAAAATAAGTATTAAAAATAATAAAGTGTATGCATATGTGTTTATAAAATATTACTGTTGCTCTCTAATATTTTTTATTTAGTTGATTGATTATTTTTTTTTGTTTGGTTATTTTTCTGTTTGGTACTCTTACGTCCAATAATGTGTCTGTAATAATTTCCATTATGCTACAATAAAAAAAAAAAAAAGATGCAAGACAGTTTTGTAGCATGCTGACAGAGCTAAAAAAAAAACTTGTTTTTTTTGCGACCTCACTAATTGAGTACTGTGTTGTTCATCAGCAAATCATCCATGCTGAGAAATCCCTAGTCATTAGCTTTTTTTCTGTAGGTTCTGACACATTTTTGTAGGTAATTAGGATGAAACGACTTCAAAACATAAAGTCTAACCTGGACATTCATGTAATAATCCAGTAGATGGTAGGACTCATCTGAACAGTTTGTTTTAGTTACTCAAAGATCCTCTAATCCAGTCTCAGTTTTCAGCTCCCGCTGAGATAATTGGTTTGTTTTGAGTTTAGTCACACTTCTGTAGTCTGGAAGGACTCTGTGGATGCACAGAGGTCTTAAAGGTCTCCGATCTCTCCAATTTGCCCTTATGAGTGTGAGAGCAAAACACCCTCGGTCTAATCCAGCCTCCCGCTGCGCTCCGTCCTCGTTTGTTTGTAACCAATTACAGCTTGAGAGAGAGAGATCGAAAACAAACATACATCAGGCGAGTCCTGTGCGCCCATGCTAAAATTACCCATGAGGCCCTGAAATGAAAAGCAGCTGATGTCTGCAGGATGCCAGATCTCTTCTTTTTCTTCTTCTTCTGCTTCTGTAGCTCAGCACAGTCATGATGGCCTGTGAAGACGATGAGAAGACGCTGTGAACACTAGATCATGATTGTTCGTGATTCAGTTTTCTACTCCACTTCCTCACCTCCTCTAAGACTAGCTGAAGGCTATTATGACGATGCTTTCTGAGTATATAGTGCATGTTCGTGCAGATAGATTCTGTGCGGTGTGTGCTTATATATATATATATATATATATATATATATACTGTATATATTAGGGGTGTAACGATACGCGTATTCATATGCTGGTAAACTCTATCGGTCACAGCAATTGGTATGTTTATAAAAAAAAAAGTTCCATTAAAAAAAAAAATATTTTCTTTCTATTAGTTTATAACTACTACAATATTACATTTAATTTTTTGTAAGGAGCATTTGGTTTTGGTTAAAAAGGAGGTTTTGTTTTATTTACTGCTAAGAAGAAACCTCATAAGATATGTGAAGTATAGCTCCATTGTTGTTCAAAGTAAAAAAAAAAAACAAGATCATACTTTTATGTTAGTTTTAATAAATAAAAATGTGGAAATTTAAGTTTTATTTAAGTTTTTGCTGTATCGAAAACATACCGAACCATGACACCACTGTGTCGACACTTTTAATAACACTTGGCTAATTCGTACTAATTTGTATATTGTACGATTTTGTACAATTTGTCTAAAACCCCAGTGATGGGTAGGTTTAGGGGCGGAGTTAGGTGTAGGTCATTCGTACAAATTCATATGAATTGGCAACTCGTAAAAATCCATACGATTTAGCGAAAATGTTATGAATTGATATGAGAGAGGTCGTGAGAATTTGTACAAATTAGCCACCTCATAAAATATGTACGAGTCACCTTGAGATCAGCCTGTCACTGTATAAAAAGGTGCTGTGAAGTAGTCGCAAAGAATAAAGACAGCCATACTGGTTTGAGGTGAGATAGGAGTGAATGGATGAATGGAAAAAGCATGAAAATGGAAATGCCTGCTAGTTTCATGATGTCTCAGAATGAGATGCTGGAACACTGTATCAGATGCTGTTTTAACACCTCCATCTCTCACCTCCAGTCACTGCTCCTCTCTGTGACTGTGATCAGGAGGTGTTCATGTGAGCGACTGACAGGTGCTGCTCATCTCAGGGACAGTAATGGAGACTCCAGCCCTCCATCCGCATCTATCATTTATAGACTGTGAGTGTCCCAGAGTAAACAGTGTGTGCATCCGATGCGTCCTAAAAGTAGTCTGCTGGGGGTTTTTTTAACTGAACTTTTTAGTGTCAACTTTAAGTCTTTTTATTTTATTTAACTTTTTATCATATATATATATATATATATATATGTATATGTGTGTGTATATATATGAACAATTAATGTGCAAGAACTCTGTTACTAGAAATGTTTTTTGCAGATGTTTGCACAATGTTTGTTGTCAAGTACTGATGATTAGCTAGCAATCTGAATAATAACACCATTTAATGTTTTAAAAATATGACGGTAACTACATCGACCCCTCCAGCTTTGTCTTACTGGAACACATCGTCCAAGCCTTTACATTTATTTTTTGGCATGGAGTATGTTTGGCCCTAGTCATCTGTCACCCTCCTCAGACACTCAGTTATCAGGTTATATATTTAGCTCAGCTTGTTAATTGTTAATTGGCGATACAGTAAACAGAGCACCTGCCACAGTCCTGACACTTCAGGAGCCCTCCTCGGGGTCGTAAACAAACCCTGGAGCCAGTGATTGGTGGGGCTGCTGGTTGCTGGTGAACTTCAGACGTTTCACACACAGCGCTGAAGGCACTGCTGATACAGCTTACATCCGTCTCTAGAGGACAAATGACCTCGGAGCCCTGCGACACGAAATCCCTGCTAGAAGAGGAGAGAGGTCATGACGAGGGTAAAGCGTTTGTCGCATTGGAGAAAGCACATGTTATACATATATAAATATATATAAAGCACATATATATGATTTTTTGTTATTTTAGTGGTAACATTTTACAATAAGTTGTCATTTGTTTACATTGTTTTATGTTAGTTAATACGTTAACTAATGACTGATGCATTTATTACAGTATTTATTCGTCTTCGATAATGTTAGTTAATGGGAAAAAAAAGTTGTTCATTGTTTATTCATGTTACCTCAGTGCATTAACTAATGTTAACAAACACAACTTGGGATTTTAATAATGCATTAGTATGAACTAAGATTAATAAATGCTGAAGAAGTAATGTTTACTCTTAGTTCATGTTAACTAATGAACCTTATTGTAAAAAGACTCTAGTATCTTCCTGTAAAATATACACCAATAACCTTCGTTTATAAATTCAAATGATATTTTTTTTATGTGTGGCTGCATTTAATTTAACATTTTTATTCATAAATAAAAGTAAATAAGATTCATACGTAAAAAGTACATTTCACAAATAAAATAATAAGAAATGGCAAGTAAACCACACATCGAATTGGTGATGAAACGCTAATATAGTATTTTCTTGTAAAACATACCACAAAGATTTTAGGTTACAGCTTGAAATGATCTTTTTTTTACACAACAATAGCTTTTTCTGTTTTTATTTTAAAGCTTTTACTTACCAGATAATTGTCAAATAAAAGAAACGGCATGGAGCAAAGTTAAGCAGGACACTATGAAGTAGAAAGACTTAATTTTTTTTCTGAAACCTACACTAATAATTTGTTTTTTGTTTTTTTTTATTAACTTCTAAAAAATATTTTTTTCCAGTGTTGCAGCATTTACTGGCAAACAATTTTCACTTATTTATAAAATGTTCCAATTCCTAAGAAAAGACAAGTAACGCATTGAACTGTCCTGACACCGTCGTTTAGGTTTTTTTATAATAACAAAAATCATTTAGTTGGGTGAGAGAACAGACAATTAAACCTGAACGTGAATGCTAAAATGTATCACAACGAATGAACGACAGTCGTGTGCAGATCAGACTTCATACGTCACGTGACTGACAGGAGTGAGGTGAGACGGAGGAGTTTCAAAACATAATGCAAAAGCACCTGTTAAACATAAAGCCTGTTGACTTCTGCCATCAATTTAAGTGATAATGGAAGATAAAAGAAACGGCATTACCCGTGTTACATTAACAACCTCAAAAAATTATTTCAAAAATGTATTTCTTATTTTGGATGGAAATTGCTAGTACATTTCACAAACACCTGGAAAGAAATTCCACTTTAATTCTTTGAAGTAAAATTAGAAAATAGAAAAAAATATATATATTTCTATTTTCTAGTAAAATATACTCCAATAAATAAAAAAACAACACTTTTTCCAGTGTAGTTAGATTTGAGTTTATAGTTCAGTGTGTATGTGAGTCAGCTCTGTAGAGGCTCTGTATTACTGATCTCATGCAGAAGGACTTATTTTAAGCTTTATTTTATAAGGTCAGTGATTTATATGAACTCTGCTGTCCGGCACAGAGGCTTGAATACACTGATTTACAGTCATGTATTTCCCATGTGGCTCTTTGTCATTTCTGCTGTGGGCGGCTCAGATGTTCACATATAAAGCAGATTGGACGTTTCCAATGAAACTTTATCTCCATGTGTCCTTAACTGACTGTCTGGTGCTTAATTCTGTTCTGCAGGACCAGCTCAAAGGTAATGGTTTAGCTTTGTTGAAAATCTTTAGAAATGTCAATATTATGAGACAGGAAACAAGCAGTTTTAATGTTGCAATTTTCTTTCAAATATAGTGTTATTATTCAGTTCAGTTTAATAAGAAGGTCAATGTTGCAAATTTCTGTATTATGAAGTGAAGTCAATTAGCTAGAATTAGTGTCTTCATTCATCTCAAGCTTTCTTGTCATCCACGTGTAAGATAATACTGAATATTATGTCTTTAACCCAAACTAGACAGTCATTTCCAGTGATTTTTTTTCCAGTGATTTTTTCAATTTGAAACATTCCTGTTACAAATTCTTTCCAAATATTCTTTACAAATATTCCAAATATTCAAAATCCAGTTTAATGGAGACATCTACCGTAGGAACTTCAGTGACTCAGAAAGATCATTAAGTTTCATTAGTTAAAAGTACACTAGTATATTTTGTCTCATTTAGCTTTCTTTCATCGTGGTTTACATGAAAAAGATAACTTATTCTGTGCAAGCTCCGGAGTGTGTGCTGAGATGGCAGCATGTCTGGACCTTTGACATTTAGCTGCTCGGTGCATCATGTGAACGCATCCTTCCAGAAACATTGATTTGGCATGAGGATCAGTAAAGTCAGGAAAGACCAGAGATTTCCAAAAACTCTTTACACTTTTAGTTTTTCATGAGCATTCTCTCTGACTTTTTTCGCAGGCTGTTTTTGCTAGTCTTAAGTTTAACCAAGTGCAATTTTATATGTATATTATATAAATGACCTCTGTATTATGTTAATGAGCTCCTGGTTATTTACTTCATCACCAAAGATTTATTTTATTTATTTATTTATTTTTGCAGATTTTTAATAAAAGATTTCAAGCAGATCTGTAGCTGATACAGATATGGATGTGGAGTCTTTTAAAGGGACAGTTCACCTAAAATATTGTGCAAAATGCATACTTATGCAATATCTCAGCTTTGTTTTCAAAAAAACGGGTGAAAATGGACCTATGCACTTGTGTTAAAAAGCAATTCGAAGGGTCAGGGAAAAAAATCATATCTCTTTACAGCACTTATATTAAACAGCTTGATGCATACTTTATAGATTCATTTTACAACACCCTTGTGAAGTTTTTGAGACTTCTAAGTTAACTGGACTTTCAATAGAAGGACAGAAACCTCTTAGGTTTCATTAAAAATATTGTGTTTAGTAGATGAACCAAATACTTCCAGTGGGACAAATAGTGACAGAAGGAATATTTTTGGGTGATCTGTCCCTTTAACTTGTGGCAGTTTGGTTAATGTGACATCGAGCTAAATATTATTGTCAGGAAGCAAGCCTTGTGCTGTTGTGGAATCTGATGAATATTAAATGTGGGAAGTGAACCAGCAGAAGCAGATGATGTTTGTAATGTACTGTTGTATTGCCATCATCTAATTTTCAGTGTCTTTCTCCCACAGTAACAGAAGTGAGATGGCTGTAGGGAAATATAACCCACATAAAACCCTTACTAGCATCAGAGGAATTGTATATAACCCACCAGCTCGCTGTTAAGCGCTTCTATCGCAGCCAAAAAAAAAAAGAAGCACCTAACGGCCGGAGTGTTGACGCAGAAACCCTAAAGAATATTCATGTTAACACTCGAGGTCGAATAGCTCCCATGTGCCCCATTAAATGTGCTGGAGTTGCCCAGAAGCCCGAGCTGAGCTTTATTATTCACAGGGCAGTTAATTCTTTATAGCATTAGCTCTATATGTTGGCAGCAAATAGATGTATTTCAGGGAAATTAATTAAACTAATCACGAATCTGCAGCTCGATTCAGAGCATATCAAGAGAGTCAGCGTCTTTACAGGAGACATAATTATCTGATTCTGCACATGCATAATTACACACAACCATCATTATTATATGTGCAGAGCATAAAAACACAAATATTGTATACAAATCATTATTGTGCAGTTGATTTGCAGTTTATCTCTTGTAATATACAATTCTAAAGCAACTCTGTAAAAACAGCTCATTAATGATAGTTAATTGTCCTGTTTTAATATCTATCTATCTATCTATCTATCTATCTATCTGTCTATCTGTCTGTCTGTCTGTCTGTCCATCTATCCCTCTATCTGTCTATCTATCCCTCTATCTATCTATCTGTCCATCTATCCATCTATCTGTCTATCTATCCCTCTATCTATCTATCTGTCTGTCCATCTATCCATCTATCCATGTCTATCTATCCCTCTATCCATCTATCCATCTGTCTGTCTGTCTGTCTATCTGTCCATCCATCCATCTATCCATCCATCCATCCATCCGTCCATCCATCCATCCATCTGTCTATCCGTCTATCCGTCCATCTATCCCTCTATCCCTCTATCTGTCCATCTGTCCATCCATCC
>JAUMHR010000072.1:1520318-1531680 GCA_032361145.1 Enteromius fasciolatus | reverse complement strand
TTTTTTGTGCCGTTTCTGAATAAAAAATTCTGAATAAAAATCTAAATAATTTAATAGATAAAATTGCAGCCTAATGCAATTTAGAAATTGCATGTGCTTAAATTGCGTTTTTTTTGCGATTGCGATTAATTGCACAGCCCTATTAAATACTGTGACTAAGGTGTTTTAAGAACTTTTTTTTTTATTTCTTTTACTTTTACTTTTTCCTTTCTTTTTTGTACTTGTTTAGAAAGGATTGTTCTTGAATTGGAATCTTTTTTGCTTTTCTTCTTTCTCAGTTTGTGGTTGGAGGCAGAAATTGTGTTTTTGTTTGATGGTACTTTGTTTGTTTTGTAAGGTCCTGTATTTTTATTTTTTTTTTTTTTGAGGGCACTTGATTTAGTCCACCCACAACGCCGCTAACTTACCATTAAAGTTCAACCATTTCACCAAGATCAAAGAAAGACGAGATTTGTTTGTTTGGTGAGGCCTGGGGTTTGACTGATTCGTCTCACGCTGCGAGAACTTCACTGTGAGTCTGGTTTTCTCCACCGAAATGCACATCGAGCATTTTTATTAGAAAATGAGAAATGAAGGGAAACTGGCTGACAAGGATGTTATTAAGCTGCTCTTCAGGAAACAGTCATCAGAAATATCCTGGACTCGCTTCTAAAGCCAGCAGACAGTAAGTCTGAGGCCTCACGTGTGGTTTCTCTGGGCTGATTTTGTGTGTTTGTGATGATTCGCTAAAGCTGAAAGCTAATATCCCTGCACAGAAGAGCAATATTCTCTCAGTGTGAAGGGAAGCATAAATCTCATCAAAGTGAACTCTCCACTCACATTAGCTTTTCATCAGCTTCTCCGTTTGACTGCAATACTCTCCACCTCAGAATACAGTGCCTACTGTATATATATATGCTTACGTATACATTTTATGTTCCTTGTTATATATATTTTACTATTTATATATATATATATGTGTGTGTGTGTGTGTGTATTAACGAGTCATTTTATTTTTTTATGAATTATAATATTTTTGATAAAATATTTAATTTTGAATAACAATAATAATGTTAATAGATTATTATTAATAATAATAATAATAAGTCATTGTGTTATTATTTATATTTTACTATTATATAGTTTTAAATTAGTATTAATAATTTTAGTTTTTCTTATAAATAATAATAATAACAGTCATAATTTTATATTATTATTATTATTATTATTAATACTAAAATGTATTATTACTAATTATTTGAAGTAATATTTAATGTTATTTTTACTTATTTAACTTATATATTATTTAATCATTATGTAGTTTTGTAAGCATTTTAATAATCATCATTATTAATATCAAAAATTATAAATTATTACTATTATTATTATTATTATACGGCATTCCTGTACAATTAACTGTTATTACATTATTATAATTAATATTATTTGCAATAATAATATATTAATCATTGTAACTATTTATTATTATGTAATTATTATTTATTAAATGTAATTATTAATGTAGCATTGGTGTCTTTTATCATATTTCTCCAGGGAAATGTGCTCGTTTGGTTATAGGTGTTTGTGCAGTATTTTCTTTGTTCTTGAACACGTCTGCGACTGAGGAGAGTTTTATGATGTTGTCCTCCAAATGAGAAATTGCACTGAAACAGGAAAATAAAAAAGGGTATTGGAAATGGAAGGAAGAGGAAGATTAGAAAGGGATGGAGCGAGAGGAGAGGAAGTAAACGGACAGAGAGGAAGATGAATGGAGCGCAGCAGGGTAATTGAGATATCAATCTGCCCAGCGGTGCTGCTGCTATTGAAGATGGGATTGGGATATGGAGACACTCATTAAATAAGCAGAGAGCCAGCAGAGGCGAGAAAGAGAAAGAGACGTTTATCTGACTGCAGCGTGATTCACATTGGCTTTAATTGGGCTTTGTATTAAATGTGTGAGGGTGTATTACACAGCCTATGAATTAAAGCTGTTTTTATGTTAAAATCACCCTAAAACTACACCTTAAGATATAGATCGTGTCTTTGTTCATGTCTCTGTGATAATATTTTTGGCTTTACAGAAGACTCTTGAAATGACTCTGTGCTGTAGAGAGGATGATGTTAGATTGTGTTTATTCTCCGGGTGTCTGTGCTGTTGAATGTTTTGTGTTTTCGGTGTAAGGATTGGAGGATCGCGGAGGGTTAGCTGATGGAGACTCAGACTGTGAGCTGAATCGGTGTTTATTGATGGGGCAGAAAGCATTGAAAACCTGACGCTTGGGCAACCAACCTTAAATTGGCCTCATGGGGAGGGAGGAGAAGGGCTGGTCCATCGACTGAGAAATCTATCTATTTCATGATTCATGATGCATATTGAATGGCACAGCTTTCAGTGCTTTGTTATTGGATGAGATGTTGCATCTGTCTGTGTCTAAAGTCTAAATGTGTGCGGTCCAAAGACGCTTAATTGCTTTGTTTAGTTTTTTAATTAAAGTCATGAGAGAGTATATGTGCAAGAGGTTATAAAATACTCTACATTTTAGCGATCCGTTATGCACACATTTCTTACTGCACATTAATATGATTAGCCAATCAGATTTCTTAGCGTTGGATAAAATTTTGTCTTTATCTTGAGGTTGTTACACATATGCATCTGGAAAGCAGCATATATGGACAGTATAGGACGGTTATGGAATAATCTAAAGGTTGTCAGGAATTCATGGGTCGGTGAGGAATCTGCTGGGATGTCAAGAGGTGGTGATGTGCTGCCAAAAGGACGTTGTGTAACCAGTAAACCGGTCCCTAGAAGATTTCAAAGTGCAATATCAAGGTGTCAGAGGCAGTGTGCTGGAAAAGACGAGCCCAGAGGAGCATCGGCGGTCAGATGGCAGAGAGAGGTCAGTGCTGATTCAGAGATGAGGACAAGAGCAGGAAGAGAAAGAGCCTCGTATAGACAACCCGGAGCCTGATGAGAAAGACAAGTGTTTTCTTTTAGAAAGAAACAGGTATAGGTGGAGGTGAACCTGACACCTTTTCAGTTCTTTGGGGTCATTACATGTCAACGCATCCAGAGATCTTCAGATTAAAAAATAGGCTTTAGCCATCTTTGTTGCATTATATGGCAGTGGTGACCATTAAAACATGGGAAAAGCTTTCTTGGGTTTTTTTTTCGCTGAGGTTTGCATGCCTGTAACTAATAAGAGGTATTAAAGACTTTTTATTATGCTTCTTAGATTCTGGCTTTTTTACAAACTTTCGCTTTTGGCATCTTCATTTCTAAGGCCATGTATAGGTTGGTTCCAGAGATATGAGGATTCATTTATTTATTTATTTTAAGGTTATTGTGACTTTTTGTCTCACAATTCTGACTCTTTTTCTCAGATTTATGAGACATTAACTCACAATTTTGAGTTATAAAGAATTATAAACAATTATAATAACAATTATAACAATTATAAAGTATATGTGACTTTATATCTCGGACTCCTGACTTTATAACTCACAATTGCAGGTTTAAATCTAACAATTCTGACTTCTTTTCTCTTAATAAAGCCCTTTCACTGATACAAACCTTTCCAGAAAATTACTGGTAAATTGTCGGAAAGAGATCGTGTGTGAACTTGCCCTTTTTAAAAAAATACTGGTAACATTTTTTCCATCAATTTATTTTCCATCGGTATGCGCACATACGACTTCAGAACGCGGTGACGCAAGACATCTACTCTGGGCCAATCAGAACATTCTGATGCAGATGATGCATTCACTCTGCACTGTTTACAAAAATAAAAGAAACACAATTAAAACGACAGTGAAATTAAAGCGCTTCTCCTTATCCGGGCGGGTGAAGAAATTTGTCGTCACCTGAGAGGAACTGTTAGTGATGCAGTAACGTATGATAAAATAACTAAACGTCTTAAGAGGGTCGTACACCAAACGCAAAGAGCAGGGCAGCGTTGGTGTTACGCTAATGTACGTCTATTGAATTTGAACACATACGCTGCGTCCGAAATCGCTTACTTCCCTACTATATAGTACACGAAAAACAGCATGCGAGGCGAGTAGTATATCCGAATTCAAAGCATTCGAAATTCAGTAGGTGAGAAGTACCCGGATGACCTACTACTTCCGGCCGAATTCTGTAGTAAGCATACCATGGACACTTTCCTATCCCATGAGGCTACAGGAGAGGAGGCTCATTTTAAATGAAAGCACCTCAGGAAGAAAACGTTGTTTATTGTGATTAAATTACACTTGTTTAACACAATCTAAATAAACGGATGACTTATTGAAAGTTGAAATTGTCGCACTGTTGTGACGGCGCGTGATACGCGACAACATCAATATGGCGGATGTAGTACGTCCGAGTTCCATTCATACTACCCCCATTCATACTATATACAACATATTTTTTCAATTTTAAATGTAGTACCTACTTAAGCAGTATGTGATTTCGGACGCATCAATACATTTTGAATGAGCGTAAGCACACCGGCGGACCGTGTCTGTCCGCGTCGCCTAGGATGTAAAGACGTGGTGTGACTCAAACTAGAAATGTATCTTGTTTTACTCGATCAAAACAATTGCATGGAACCTGAGTGACATATACATTCTCTTTTCCAAAGTTAGCATGCATTTAACTCAAAAGTAAATAAAGATTTCTTAAAATAATTACACATCATGGTTCTTAATAATATTTTCTTGTGATGGCAGCATTTCCGAGGCCCTAAATGCATCCTTCCCAATGATAAAAGGATCTCCGTCTCCATTTGCGAATTGTTCTTTTTCAGCATTTTCTGGTTGAAAACCAAATATGGGCATTTTGCATGTGGCCAGTACTTTTATTTTCACTTTGCCTTTGTGTAACAAAAAGTAAACAGGAAAATAAAACAGACTCATGTTCATGTTTTTGTTTTGTTTTTTAAAGGAAATTCCTTTTTTTTTAATCCATTTTGATCTTCTGAGGTTCGTCAGATTAATGCCAGATTTACTGGATTATACTCTCTCTTTCATTACAGCGCTTCAGGTCAAGGTAAGGTCACCTGCTGCAGGATTTGTTTGTGGTATAAATGTCTTCAGGTCAAGCTTCTGCGGTGGAGCACCAGGTCTCTGTGGAAACATCTACAGGCAGGGAGGAGCTGATTAAATCTTAATTAGCACTTTCACAATGTATGCACTTGTTACTCTGAGACTGGCTCGCTGTATGTAGGTCAGTCGCTGAGAAGTGAGGTCAGTGTGTTTTCACTTTATTGAGGAGGTGAGAGCCTGAGATGTTTTCTTAGAGATGATAGCATGAGAGGAAACTCTCCCTGCAGACAGTGTGTGGCAGATCACAGATCAAGTCCATGGGAATACCAGCTCGCTCATCCGTGGCTGACTAAAATACACTTCTTTGAATTAAACACGATCCATTCCAGAGGTTAAAAATATATGTTGTCTTTTTTCTGTTTGCGTGACGCGGTAGATGAAATGTGATATTCTGGCTTTGTTTGTTTGTAGCGACTGAATTCAGTGATGTAAAAAGACGCTAGCCATAATTTAAACGCAAGCATGTATTATGTGAGTTGGTTGAAGTGTTTTTGTGTCAGCGTGTGACAGGAGCACATGGGTGACTGACAGCTGGCTACAAAGAGGCACGTCTGTTTAACCCTGTTTGTCTCTAGAGACCTGTCAAAATTCACTTAGCTGTCTGTCCTCGTTAGACGGGCCACACAGATGCCGCCCTGCTGCCCTGGAGGTCGTCACGGTCAAAACACATGCAGTCTTAAACTCAGAGCTTGGCTTATTTACAGTCTGCTCAGTTCATACACCGCAGAAGATGTGTCTGCTGGGAGCGTTCGTTTTGTCGCTATTAACGTCAATGTGAAAGTAACTTGATGCTGTAGTGCATGATTAAATTGTGTGTCATTACAAAGGGAAAAAAGGTTTGTTTACTTAATCTTTAGTCAAAAAGCTCCACCTCCGTAATGACTTTGCTGCCACGGGTAATTAAAGAATAGTTGGCCCAAAAAATTTATGTAAAAAAGATACCCTTCAGGCAGTCAAGGGGAAGATAAGTTTATTTTTCATGGGAAGAGATTTGGAGAAATGTAGCATTGCGTCATTTGCTCACCAGTGAATGGGTGCCGTCAGAAGGAGAAAACATCACAATAATCCACAAGAAATCCACACCAGTTCAGCTTAATCTTAGCCTAAAGCTGTGCCTTAAAGGAAAACAAATCCATCATTTTGACATATTTTTAACTTTAAGCCGTTGCTTCTGGCTAATACGCGAGTCCTCTATCCATATATATTTAGTTTTTTTCCAGATATGACGTTATCTGGTCTGAATCAGGACAGAAATCTGCACAGATCAAGTACTTTACAAGCAAAAACAGCTCTGGATTTGGATGTGAGAGGACAACGGGACATACTTTTTTCACCGGAGGAAACGTTATTATGGATTATGGGCTGTTTAAAGTTAAAATAGCTTGTTAAATAGCTTTAGCCTTACAAGACGTTAATTCATGGACCATACTGGAGTGTATTGTGATGTTTTTATCAGCAGTTTGGACTCTCATTCTGACGGCACCCATTCACTGTGATGTTTGCTCAAAATCCTTCTGAGAAACAAACTCATATATAGTGCTTATATCTTGTTCCTAGTTTGTCACGTTATGGAAATGGGCTGCAGATGCTCTATAACTTATATTGCTGATATTTATGTGGTGAGTGGTTTGCTTAAATCCACATCCAGCAACAAAACAACATGAAGATGCATTTGCAAAATGCAGTGCATTAACAAAATGAGTTCATAAATTATAATTAGTGGATGTAATTGGCACAGAAATGTTGAATTGTGTGAGAAGCTGGAACGTCAAAACATCTGGCAATCTTCTGAATCAGCTTTGATTTTTGAGAGGGCAGGATTAAAGCCACATAATGTAAAACTAAATAAATAAGCTGAATTAAGAATGCATTTTCTGTGCACAGCTGCGGCCCGTTGGATGTGCTTTCAGCTATTCAGACGCAGAAGGTCACGCTGGGTTCATAATCACACAACATGAAAAACACGAGGCTGTACGACCCCAAGAGAGCCAGATACCCAGAGTCTGGAAGCATCACGGATTTTGAGTGATAGCTGTTATGGGCATGAGTCACATGTGTTCTCGCTTGACTGGATGACTGGAACAAACAACAAACAGAAAGTCAAGCCCTGATGTGAAAGCATGTGAGAGCTGTGTGATTCTGGGGCTTGCACTAAAGGCTATCATCTTTTCATTATAAGTTCACTTATAATGTTAGATGTGGTTTCATATGCCAAAAAAAGTTTTTGTTTTCTGAAACTTGGAAAATTACACAATCTGTTTGTCTTGTAAATATATATATATATATATATATATGTATGTGTGTGTGTAATTAATGCTGTCAAATGATTAATCACAAAATAAAAGCTTTAATTTACATAAAATATGTATGTGTTCTGTGATATATATACACAGTACACACTCGTATTCTTAGCATTATTTAACTTGATGCACTAAAATAACAAAAGCTAGAATTAAAATAAAAATTCTAGAGAGATTGTAATAAAATAAAAAAATTAATCTTTAATCAAATCTAGGATAGGGTCATGAATTAAAAATTGGACGGGCATGTTTAAATGTTCTCATTAAGGATTTGTGAACAACCTGTTTTTGCAGCTTCATTTCTATAAGTGGTCTGAATATTGAACAGTACAGTATGTCTAGCGTGTTTATTCCAGAAGTGTTCAGTCAGTGGTGCGGAGTGCAGATGTCTGAACTGGTGCAGTATGAGAGAGTTCAGACAGCCAGCGAGATCCAGAGAAGAGACGCGGACAGACAGGCTCAGTTTCTCTTCCGGTGCACTGGTGCGCAAAAATGCCCTTTCTGGCGCTGGCACGGCTATCTCTGCGCCCTCTGGCATGTGCCCGCAGTCCACAAATACACACAGACGTGATGCAGATCCCCGACCGGCCATCTGCCACTGATCTAATGATGTCCAGAACCACAAACAGACTCGCAGCCACTTCCTCTCACAGTCTCACTGATCACTAGTGCTGTGTTTGTGAATGTGTGAGTGTTTGAGAGACAACGGCATGATGCAACAAACCTAGATCACTCATTATTAGTGAAGGTGTCACTGCAGCCATCTGTTTCAGATTCACTTCACCGATTTATTCCAGCAGGATTTACTGATGTTGGTTAAACTGTTAATATGAATATTTCATTTTCCAGGGATTTATTTTTTCCTGTATGTGCTTATTTGCTCACCATGGTAAAATCACTTATATTGAAACAGCTCACAATGATTGATTTGGACTGGTACTGTGAATATATACCATGGTATTAGTGGTTTTTCTAAAGGTTCCCAGCAGTTATGCTTGTGTGAGGACATGCAGCTAATCATTGATGTCAGTCCAACTTTTAGACCTCTTTTAATGGACAGTAATGTGAAGCTGAGGTCTGCTGCCATCTACTGGTGTTCAGAGCTCTGCGTGTGCAAATGAGTTTGCTTGACAAGTCCTGGTGAGCTAAAGTTGTTTGGTTCCCTAGTGGGCAAAACATTATATAATTACCAATATCTTAAAGCCTATTTGCAGTTTAATACAAAGTTATTATGCAATCAATATTTAAATTGTTACAGATTTTATTAATTATGAATATGCAAAAAATAGACTTTATCTTCTTCATGCAAAATATTGTTTCCTGTTTGTTTTTTGTTGTTGTAAAATAACTTGCGTAATGTTTTATTATATTATATTGGGCATGATTAAATGCAAAAATAAATTATTTTGTTTTGATATGCGTAATGTATTATTATATTTTATATTGTTTTATATTAATAAAATACTGCGAATGATTTCGTACTCTTTATATGTAAAGATACTTTATAATTATATATTATATTGTATTGTACTATGTTGTATTATTATATAATATGGTGTGTCATTGCTGTCCATACTTTTTAACATAATTAGATTATATAATATATAGAAAAGATTATAGAAAATATAATGCAAAAACATTTTTAAAGGTCCTCAAAAAAGTCTTCATTGAAGTTGAACCTGAAATGTATTTGGGAGATTCCCTCTAATGGCTGTTATTTATCAGTTTAAGTGCACACAAAGCATCCATATCAAACTTGTACAGTTTTTCTGTGCCCTCCTGAATTAGATTTCCTCCTGTCAGCAGCGTATGGGCCGTATCTTTTTACCCATGCTGATAATAAGATAGGTCTGTTGAGCTTTTGTCAGGGTAATCGTATCTGCTTCTGCCCCATCAGCCTCAAAGATGCACATTTTAAAAGCACAAGGTGTTTATTCATCTGCGCTGGCAGTATCTGCTCTGACTGTCCCACAGCTGGAGAGAGAGAGAGAGAGAGAGAGAGAGAGAGGAAGGGAGGGACGGGTTTCCAGCTCCACCCTGCAGTATATTTCGTGTCACTGCTCTTAGCGCTGGCCGGCTCTGTGATGGATGTGAGCAGCGTGTATTGTTCTCCGAGTGTCCAGGGAAAGTTTTAGCAGAGTTTCACACATGAGTGTGGAGGACTGAGGAGCCACATGTTCGACTCCAAAACAGTGGTGAGTGTGACTTTCCAATGGAGGGCTGCTTTGTTCTCCAGTCGAACTTGTAAATCGACATGTTCTTACTATCATTAGATGAGTTATTAGATTTGAATATGTGAATATGAATATTTTGATCTCTTCATTGATGCTGCTCAAACTTTCAGGTTAGCTTGTTTTAAAGCTTTTTTTTAGCATTTGTAGATTATTTATCGATCATTTCAGCTTTTGGTTGTGTTTTGTTTTGGGTGCTTTATTAAAGTTTGAAAACCTCCTGCTGGGTTACAGGATACATACAGAATTCCTATTGGTCTTCTTTCTTACACGTATCTGAATACTAAATTCCCATTGGTGCGTTTGGATACAGAATATTTTTCAATGGGTTTTTTTCCTCCTCCTTGCATCTGTTTATCTTTAACACTGACATATTTATAAAAAACATACGACAACTTGCCCCATCCTGACATTTGTGAAAAAAGGCTAACCCTTCTGAGAATGTCCCGTGTGACAACTAGCCCCGTTCTGCTCTGTTTAATCTGAGAGTTCCAGCTCGTCTGGCTTTGATTATGGTTTGAGATGTTGTCATTCATTCGGTTGTTCTCACTCAGGTCCTGAAGACCGCAAACTGTGTGAACATCCAACATGTAAGATAAAATTACAAAATGAGACTTTCTTTTTTTTGACCGTTGACCTTTCAAAGACAACATATTATTTGTTTCTCTCTTTTTGAGATGTCTGTTTGAACATGATCAAACAAATGATGGGAAAAAATGTTTATATGCACATACATTACAACAAATACTACCACGATATAAGCTTATTTAAAATGTTTAAATAATATATTAAATTGTAAAGAATGTATATATCATTGTATTATTTGTTGTTTTTAACTTAGAACGAGTTAAGTGAATAATTTGTACGTTTTAACAACTAAATATTTTGTGTGAACTAAAGACAGGAAGTGGCCGAGAAGCATACAGGAACAGATCGGAGCATATGTGCTTGATTAAAGAACCTCTCTGGTTTAAACGTTTCAGCACGTTCACGAATCCCGCAGGCAGAGCGAGAGAGACCCAAGAGTTCCTCACACGCTCAGAAAGCACAGTCATCGTTTATAAACCTTTGCGCGTGGGCTAATCAATGACAGTGATGCAGCTGAAACGTATCCTGGAGAAGTCCTGCTTGTGTCATTTCCTGTTTCCTGCTCTCAGAACGTGTCCTGGCTGCAGATTTAGGTGCCGATGTGTGTTTTAAACTCTCTTCAACAAATATCAGCTTAAAGGGTTAGTCCTCTCCCCAAAATGAAATGTTTGTCATTACTCGCCCTCATGGTGTTCCTACCTCATAAGACCTTCCTTCATCTTCAGAAAATTAATAAAGAGATTTGTGATGAAATCTGTTCCTCCATAGACAGCAACACAACTGAAATGATCCAGATCCAGAAACAGTAAAAACATGGGTAAAACAGTTTTGCAACGCTACGAGAAGACTCTTTTTGCTCAAAGAAAATAAAAATAAGATGTTACTCAATCATTCTTCTCCCCTGACTTGTCTTCTGCCATTTTAGAGAGTTTCACAACGCATACGCACACTTTCCCTTGAAAGTAATCCACACTGATTACATCAAATACATTTTTAATCAGTGTTGGGGAAAGTTGCATTTAAAGTAATGCATTACTCCCTAAAAAACTAACTATTTACATTACTTTTTATGGAAAGTAATGTAATAAGTTAGATATTTCTTCCAACATGAGGTCAGGAGATTCGTCAGTCAATAAATAAGAAAACAAAATAACTGGTTACTTGGAAAAAGTAAAATGA
>JAUMHR010000072.1:1478660-1490948 GCA_032361145.1 Enteromius fasciolatus | reverse complement strand
TACAAAACATAGATAAACATATTAATATATCACTTATTAATTATTCATGAACACATAGTTATGTTTTGTAAATGATTCGTTCATCATTAACTAATCACTTATAAATGCCTTACAACTGAACGTTATTATAAAGTGTTACCATATTATCACATATACCAAAACAAAGCCCTGTGATCAGTTCTAAATGTAACAATGTACAGGTCATTATTCTGTTTCTAAATATCATTAACTATTGATTTAGCATTTTTGAAAATTTCACCTATCCTCTGATTTTTTTTCACCAATGGCACCTTGAGTATCACGCATACAGAATGTAAGAGAAACTAAATACGCACTCTTTGACATTTCCCCTATAATAGCACCCTGAGAATCACACATACCAAAGGAAGCCAGAAGTGACTGTACAGTACATCTTCACTTGTTGCGGGTTGTACTATCTCTCTTCATCTGTGGTTTCCAGTTAAAACCGGTATTTTAAAAAAGAGTGGTACTAAAGACCCTCAGCAAGCATAGACTTTTCAGTCTTTTTGTGTTCATTCGGACTCTTTTGCCAAACAACATGCAGCGGAGTATCATCCTGATCAGCCTGATGTGTGGGCATGTGGTTTATGAGGACACAAATTTGCATAATGACATATGTATTATAATACAAAATTGATTTATGAGGACATTTTCAGTGTCCCCGCAATTCAAAAGGCTTAAAAAACATACAGGTTTTTTTTTGAAAATCTAAAAATGCACATAGTTCCCTGTAAGGGGTAGGGTTAGGTGTAGGGTCAGTGTAGGGCAATATCACATACAGTTTGTACAGTATAAAGACCATTACGCCTATGGAGAGTCCCCATAAATCACAAAAACCAACATGTGTGTGTGTGGGTTAAATCCAAACCTTTGGATGGGTTAAATGCAGAGCACAAGAACAAGAAGCTTTCCAAGAACATGTAAACTTAATAACTTACACAAAATTAAATAATTTACCCAAAGCATTATTTTACACCTTTCATCAAAATTCACAAACAGAGCCACAGCTCTGCAAAATTTTGCTCCAACCCTAATCAAACACACCTGATCCAGCTTATCAAGGTCTTCAGGATAAACCTCCAGGCAGGTGTGATTTGGAGCTGGTTGGAGCTAGACTGTGCAGAGCTGTGGCCCTCCAGGAATTGAGTTGGAGACCAGTGGTTTACATTATGAGCTTACGACTATTAATTGACTGCAAAAACACATATGATGCATCAACCCTGATAAGAGGTCAGATCTTTGCCACATACTGAAAGAGTGTTTGCAGGATGCAGTTTAGTTTAGCAATGGTTAACTACAGCTAGATTCTAATTGTCTTAATGCATGTAAACTATTGACTCTATTGATTCTGTACCTGTTGTCTTGTTAGGGTGAGACACAACTCCCTGGATTGTGCTGGGCTTACAACTGGGCCATGAGGAAGCTGAAAAAACACCATGGTATCATCCAATAAACATAGTTCTAACACTTCATTTTATACTATTTAAAAATAGTATGTGTAATCAAAGTACTTTAATTTATTAAAAATAAATATGCATCACACATCCAGGAAGATGTAGAAACAGGAAAGTAATGCCAATGCAAATCTCACCTACAATTTCTGTGGTTTCTGGTTGAAAATAGAAGTGTTTTAAAAAGGAGCAGCACCACAGACAAACGCCCAAACGAGAGTTTTCAGTCTCATTGTGTTCAGACTCTTTTGCCAGACAAGATGCTGAGGAGTATCGTCCTGATGAGCCTGCTGATATCCTCAGGTAAACTTAGCACAGATCAGTTCTTGTTGGTCTTCATGAAACAATTTGTATTTGTATTTGTATCTATATTTTGTTTTCCTCAAGGCACAGACTGAATCGGACCAGCCTAAGTTCAGTGATGTAAATGCTGTACCTATTATATCATACCGTACATATCAATCTCACTGTGTAACTGACTTCACGCAGAGTATTGCAGATAATTTAATACTTAGTATATCCTGCATTTATCATGCATTTTTCCTTACAGCTTGTGCTCTTCACTTGGAAATGCACCAAATCAAATTGATTGGAGAAGAACTCGAAGAAGACTCTGTAAGTTGTCTTCAACTTTATTGATCATGATCCCATTTTGTGTGTACATTTAATGTAGCAAAGTGAACTACTTTCACCAGATAATAATAATAGCATACACAAAATTATCTAATTTAGTCATTTCTATTGATCCTATACTACCGACATATAAATGTTGAACAATATCAATTTTAAGACTGCCTTAGTCATAAATTGCACCATTTGAGTATATTAAAGTTAATTGTAAACATTTTACAACATTTAAAACATGTATTTCTGCATATTGAATACAATATGACTGCTTTTTATTTATTTCTTTACTTCTTTTTAATACTTTCTTTCAGTTAATAAATTAAATAGTTATAATCAAGTCAAGTCAAGTCACTTTTATTTGTATAGCGCTTTTAACAATACAGATTGTAGCAAAGCACTGAACATTATCAAATAGAAAAACAGAGTAATGGTAATGTATAATGACGAGAATTAAACTTTATTTATCAAATGCAGAGACGGTTTCTGTAGTTAAGATGACGATAATCACTGGAAATCAGGTTTTAGTGCACTTCTAAAGTAAATTGTCCATTGTTGATATTAGATAAAGTGGTATACATCATTGATAGTGACCCAACTGTCATATAATAACTATTGACTCTAATATGCTGTATCTGTTGTCTTCTTAGGGTGACATACAAGCAGAACAACTCCCTGGAGTGTGCTGGGCTTGCAAGTGGGCCATGGGGAAGCTGAAAAAACACATTTCCAATGTCAAAAATAAGGTTGGTAACAGTACTGTTTCATACACTTTAATATATTCGTGTGAGGCTAATGCCTTAATGTTAACTCTGCTGGTCACCTTCCTACAGGAAGACATTAAAAACCAGCTGTTGATGGTCTGTGATGGGATCGGCTTCCTAAAGTCACTGTGTAAGATGTTTGTGAACAACTACATGGGCACTCTGATCGAAGAACTTTCAACTACCGATGACGCAAAAACCATCTGTATTAACGTTGGTGTTTGTTAAAGGCCTTTGAAAGTTTAAGAATCCTTTCTTTGATTACTTGAATAAATGCATAAGGGTTTTCGCTTGTTTATTTCTTAAGGGCTTTTCACACCGCACTTAAAAAGATACTATAAAAATGGAAATGACCCCGTGCATGATTTACTCACCCTCAAGCCATCTTAGTTGTATATGACTTGATTAACACAAGAGTGACATAACAAAATATGTCCTGGCTTTTCCAAGCTTTACAGTGCCAAAGAATGGTGGTCAAGATTTTAAAGCAAAATGCTCCTTACAGCTCCAGGGGGTTAATATAAGCCTTCTGAAGCATTGTGTAAAAAACATATCCATATTTATGACAGCTAGATAGATTCGCTTCAGAGTACCTTTATTAACCCCCCTGAGCTGTGTGGAGCTCTTTTTATGATTAATCTATGGATAGATGCACTTTTTCTTTTTGCTTTAAAATCTCAACCACCATTCACTGCCATTATAACGATTTGAAGAAGCAGGATATTTTTAATATAACTCTAATTGCATTCATCTAAAACATGGAAATATGATCTTTGTACCCATAGATTCTTAAGGGCTCTGACCCATAGATACGCCTTGCTTTCTATGGTTATACGTACATATACATCATGTGTGACATGCATTTTAAAGAGCAGGTCAAATGGGTTTTCGAAAAATATATTATTTACAGTTTGTAATGTAGCTGTCCTTCAATGTAAACAGCCTGTAAACAAGTTAATGAAAAAGGTCTATGATAAAGAAAGCGAAATCGCATACATCATTGCTATATAGTACGCGAAAAACCGTACGCGAGGCGAGTAGTATGTCCGAATTCATAGTATTCGAAATTCAGTAGGCGAGAAGTACCCGGATGACCTACTGCTTCCGCCCGAGTTCTGTAGTACATCACACCATGGACACTTTCCTATCCCATGAAGCTCAGATATCATACAACATGTCGTTTTCTGCGCTGTGAAAGCAAGTGTGCTTTGTATATATTTCCCAAGAATGCTGATGTAAAGAATAAGTGGTTAAAATTCATTATGTAAATGTACTCTCTGTCAGCGGGAGGCGCTGTTGTTGTGATAGAACAGTGGGTAGAAATAAGGTTTCCCTGGTAATGCAGTATACAAAGCAGCACTCAACTCGCAAACAAGGATTTAATAGACATTACATGCAAGATGAAATGAAACCAACATCCAAAATGTCCTGAAGACAGTCAGTTTCCTAGTAATACAGTGCTATAAAAACACCCGCACGGGTTTGATTTGGACACGTGCAATGCTCATTTATCGAAGGAATTCAAAGCCTTGTGAAAAATCTATTTGTGGCGACCAATCAAAACAAACTTGGCCAAATGACCAATCAGAGCAGAGTTGGCTAATGAAAGGGAGGGGCTTACAGCCAGACTTTAAGTTCCGAATTGATTCAAACGAACCGTTTCGAAATCATTGCAAAATGATTCTAATATTAAATGCATATTCTGAGAAAATTACATTTTCTGACCTTAGATGCATTTAAACCTGTTGTAGGGGATTCTAACACAATATTAGGACATTTTAAAATACAAGATGACCTATTCTTTAAAGTCTGGTAGTGTATGATGCCCAGCTGGAAAAACTGAGCTACTTGCACTAGAGCTACTGGTGTGATCATTCAGGTTGTTGTTTTTTTGCGCACATTTGTTGAATACTGTACATTCTCTCTTTTTCTTTTATTAACGGCACAATAAATGCACGGAACTCAACGTGATTAGTTTTTAAAAAGTATTACTTCATTTATTAAATTACTTTAAAAAGTAATCAGATACTTTTACAAACAGAGGATGCTTGAATTAATATTTATTGGTCCATTTCTTGGTCCAGATGCTGCACACCACATACATTAATATCCCTTGCCCATTTCAAACTCATAATTACTTACATTTTGCAAATAATCAGCAATAAAGACAATTTGCAGAAAGACTAAATAGAATAAAATGGGTCTGAGTCACAAGTACAAACAAATATACGTGTCCAAACAAGTTATTACAATAAAAAAAATACATAATAACAGCACACGCTACAATTAGACAGTATTTACAGACAAACGTTTTCAAGAATTTGTCCATTAGACTAGAGTTTAGGGTGAAGTTGCAGTGATGCTCAGCATGCATTTGGAGTTGCGAGAAAACACATGCATGGGTTCGGATCTCCGTCTCCAGCTCTGCTGCAGTGCATCCTGGTCTAGTTTATTCAGACTCTGGGAACACAAACGCAGGTCTCGGATGTGATCAGATAGACTGTCCAAACAAACATCAGCCAGAGGTCCAGACACCTGACAGCCTGCAATGAAGAACGGGAGGAACGGCAAACATTACAGGACACAGTAAGATTCGCAGCAATCGTTATCAGTTTTAAATTTAAATATCTTAAATATATATTATTTAAATATCCAGCATTTCAAACTTTGCACAAATTAGCTCCTCGAACAGATTTTCCTGAGAGATGCAAGTGTATAACAAGAAAATATGCTTGTGTTGTCACAAGTGTCAGAAAATTCTCATCACTTCAAATCTAATTCATGTTATGCTTTCACAACATACACAAAAGCGTTCATTATTTGCAGCAATAAATGTTACTTGTTTGAAACTGAATTACATCATATCCTAGAAGTAATGTCTCTCATTTCCGATGAACTTATTACAGGAAAAGTACCCTCAAACTCCAACTGAGTTTAAACATCTTTGCTTCAACCTTACACTCATCAGGCTACACCTCAAACACTGGCAGCACGCAACAGGAAAACATGATGCAGGTGATTAAACTGGAGGGAAAATACCTTGAAGATTGAGATGGATCAAAGGTCGCTGGGCCTCCATGAGGGCATTAAGGAGACTTTGAAGGCCAACTGAAGTTACTGAAGGATTGGCAGACAAGTCCAAAGACACAAGAGAGGGACAAACAGGAAGACACCTAAAAATAAACAAAAGAAATCTATTAATATATATGTTTTTTACCAAAACATCTGTTGTTTAAATAGAGTAAGACGAGAGTTGAATTATTCACCTAGCGAGTAAGAGCACACTGTGGTCTGTGAGGCCATTTCCAGCCAGGTTTAAGTGCGTGAGTGGACAGTCACCCTGGAATCCAAACATTTAGTCAATATTATTTACATAAACAGCCTACAACCCCATACTAAACATCTTAAAGCTGCAGTCCATAAAATATTTGGGTACTTGGCTTTGTCATTTGAGGTGGTGGCCTTTTCTTACAGCAGCTAGAATAATTCAATGTATGTACAATTGGTACCCATTGACTTCCATTATATGACTAACAGACTGCAATGGTTTGAGTTAAAAATCTTTGTTTGTTTTCTACTGAAGAACTGCATCTTGGATGGCCAGGCGGTAAGCAGATAAACGTCACATTTTCATTTTTAAGTGAACTATCCCTTTAAGGCAAAATGGAAAGCCATGTGCTGATTTTATTTATATGTTTGACAAGTCTAAACTGGACTAGAGGAAAGTAAGTGTACTTGTGTCAGGAGTTTAGTGAGGATCTCCATGGCAGGCTGGTCAGAAGGACCTCTACAGACTGCAGAGAGCTGAAGGTGCGTGAGACAGTGCATCGGTAACGTCTTCATCACAAGCTCGAAACCAGTGGAGCCCAGTGCATTATGGGAGAGGCACACTGACTGCATATTTCCAGTGCCTGCGAGAGCATAAAATAACACAGCACAGAAAGAGTACTATTTCAAAATTGGTTGTCAAACAGAGGTCACTTCAGATCTGATGCGTCTGTGCACTTACTGGCCATGGCATTCGCTAAGAGAAGACGGTGCTGCTGCAGGAAGCGTGCGGAGAGGCCACAAGCTTGCAGGGACAGAGTCGAGAGCAGGGGACAGGCGGACAGAAGACTCGCTAATGCCTGCGTCCAGCCATCGCCCAGAGGATTCATGCTTAAATTCAACTCATCTAGACACTGCAGTGAGAAAACGGGGGCATTTAAATATAACATGCATGCTATCAAAGCATATTCTGCAGTACTCTTTTTCACAAGATGATGATTAATAAGTTCTCTGTGATCTGTCAGTATACATGTCATGATGTGTGAATTTCGCATCTGTTCTTTGAGACCTAACCATTAACACTTTCCTCATGAAACCACTGAACCAAAAAAGGTAAGCAGTTTATTTATTCTCAGGGAGGAGCAAAACTCCTGACCATATACTGATTAGCTAAGGATCGCAGTTACCACACCTCTGGGTGACTTACATGCTGGGGTGATTGTGCAGTTAAGGAGATCAAAACTAGGATATGCTTAGCTATATAAATCAATAAGATTATGATAAATGATAAAATTAGCTAAAAATTACATTTATGCAAGCTATAAGTTATTATTAGTGTTTTAAAGATGGTAACAAAGTTTAATGTAAAAATACAATAAGAAAAATTCTAATAATGCCCAATAACTGATATGAAAAACTCTAACATCTGTCCCTAATAGATCTTATATTATGGGATGATTGAAAGCACACTTGCCGGGAAAGCAGCTTGACTCTTTGTTTCAAACGTGTCCGATGCTTTTTTGAGGCCCTCTCCAGTGATCAGATTGTCTGATATGTCTAAAATCCTCAATCTGGGCATAGTGGCCGCCGCAGACATCAGTTCCGGAAGGAGGTCGTTGTTCAGACGGTTGGCCGAGACACGCAGCTCCGTGAGGCTGGCCTGCAGTTTGAGCGCTCGGAGGAGAGGAGTCAGAGACGCTGGAGGCAAACTGAGTCCACAGACGTTCACACAGGAGCTGCTGTCCTGCACCTCACACAGCCGAGACACACGCCGGTTCTCCTCTGAAACACACGTGATATAAAATATGAAACGAGCGTGATTTGTGCTAAACATCCCAGACTAGAAAGACACAACAAAGAGCCACTCACCCACTCCTAGACTCTGACAGGCTTTCCTGTAGCGCTCAGGGAGAGGAGGAAGATCCCATGAACACACCTCAGCAAGAACCTGTGGCAGGGAGATCGATAAAAATATTAAAAAAGAAAGGTTTGCAATGGAAAACAGCTTAAACCTTCAACCTGTTCACCAAACAAAGACACTGTATGGCTTTAGAAGACTTAGCACTGATGACTACTTGTATGGTTTTTTGTTTTCCATTTTGGAGCTTAACACACTCTTTTACTTAAAGATAATACCATGGAACAATAATAACAGAATAAAAAAAACAACAAAAAAAAAACAACACAGAGCAACCAGAAATTACAAACTTCAAATGTGTCTAGAAGCATTCATAATGTATTACTATTTTGAGTCATTTATTTTTAATTTTATCATGCAATTTTGTTAGTATTATGACTTATACTGCCTTTTGGTTTATGTCAGCTAAGTTTCTAATTATTTAAAGTTATAGAGAAAAGGTCAGCCATGAAGCCAGGACTCTACTCTATTGCAATCGTGAATGCAGACGTTGCCAGAAGTCAGTAATATGAAAAAAAAAAAATCTGCATCAAAAGATATGTGCTAACCCTTTGGGACTATTCCTCTAATCATCTTACAAATATTTCTTATTGGTTGTGTCCATCACATTAAAAAATATTTTTTAATCTGATGGATTTTTTCTTTTTTTTTTTGGTAAATTACTAGACTATACATTTATAACTTTGGTCTTACCACCCAACTGAAAAAATATATTTTCTTTTTTCCCCCCTTGCTAAAACCTAAAAAAAAAAAAAAAAAAAAAATACACATGACCTCTGACCTCTTCATTGGTGTGCAGCACAGCCAGCAGTGGATCTGTGGGTAGGAGCAGAGCGCCCTCTTTCTGCAGGGTCAGACGAGGCAGTAATCCACACATCTGATAGTAACGCTGAGCGGCCTGATCACACAACCACGCCACCGTACAAGAGCCTGCCTCACTGCACAACACAACATCACAATCACACACACTCATAACCACTAAACACTATCTAACACATACTAAAGAAGCACCAGACCTGTGTGGAACAGGAATCAAGAAGACATTGTCCTGAACTCTGACCCTCAACCTGATCGGTACAGGAACATGGGCTGTTCGGTCCTGGAATGAAGCTGGTGCCTTAAAAAAAACAACAACACAATTATCATTATTCATTAATGCAAATTAAAAATGCATTCATAAATATAAAAGTCTGACCACTGATTTCACAGACAAGGCTTAAGGCTGATTTATACTTCTGCGTTTGACCTACGCCGTGACGTGCCTATTTTAATTTAATTGAATTCTAAACTAAAATATAAGTCTGAGGTGTTTCAACTGAAAGAAACTTGCACTGACTGATCTTAAAACATATCTGTGCCTTTGTTTTGTCTCAAGATGCTCACCAGTGATGTTTTTTTTTCTAAGGAACATTCATAAAAATTACTTAATGTCCTAATTGAAACATGGCCTAACCCTGGCTTAGTCTGAGCCCTGTCTGTGAAACCGGGCCTAAAACACAATATTAGCAGTATTACACAGAAATAGAAATATTCAATATGTTAGTTCCCTTTTGACTCATTTGTGTAGTAACTGCCAAAAATTATGATATTTGAACATAAAATACTTGTAAAAATGCAGAATAACATTTATTTTCAAAATGGTAACTTTATACATTAAACATACAAAGTAATGTGATTATGTAGTTTTAACAGTGTTTCATACTGTATGCAAATTCACATACTATTTTAATCACTATGCAGTATACAGTCAATGACATAGTGACGTCTGTTTTACCAGTGAATGATGGGTAGGAGGTGCAGGGTCACAGATGGGCTCAGATTCTTGGGTCATGATGGGACTCTGTGACCTGTTGACCTCTCTCCTGCCTAGATTGACCATCCCTGGCATTTGATTCATCTTCACTTGCCGAGACTTATTAGTGCCCTTCTTTAGAGACAGACCCCTACTGGAGGAACTCTTAACTGCTATGAGAAACATAAGAGAGAAAAAATAAAATATCGGGCAATTAAACAGATAACCATCAATAAAAATATATTATATATATTTATAAACTAGAAACTATTAATGTAATATAATTAAATATATAAATACACACACATACCCACTACATATTTTGAAATATTTACATGTTAATTTAGATTATATACCAATATTTGTATTATATAAACATAATAATTTTGAACATAAAAACAGGTGTGCGTGTGCATTTATATATACAGTACATAATAAATATTAATAATACTAGGGCTGCACGATATATTGCATGCGATATTCATGCACATCTCGTCAGTAAATCCGGTTCCATGAATATCGCATGCAATATATTGTGTAGATTTTTGTGTGCTCTTCATAATCATCTTGAATGTAATGAGTGAGTGTGAATGTGCTGTATGTCACACACCTCTAGGAGGGGCTTCAGCAGATACTGGGAAATGATTCTGATTTCTGGAAGTTGTTTCTCGTGGGATGTTGTGCTCAGAAACCCTCCGCTTCTTCTTTGGCTGCACATCACTCATGTCATCCTCCAGCCAATCATCTGCCAGATACTGGTCCTCTGGTACCAGCGCTGCTCTGCTATTGGCCGAGACCGCTGGCGTGCTGGTAAAAGCTGGCTTTGATAGGCTCTGAGAGAAGAGGCGGGATTTGGCGCTGCCCAGGTTCTGCATGGCTTTCTGATACTCCAGTCTGCCTGATTCTGACTGCGGGGGCAACACGGCCTCTCTGAACTCAACTACGGAGGGCATGTCTTGACTTTGTGGGAATTCCTGCGAGGATTGGGCAGCTGGGGAACGTGGTCTTGACCGCACGGGACGAAGAGGACTGAGCAAGCAATCGGAGTCAGAATTATCCGAAGAACTGCTATCGTTCTGAAGCAAAAACAACAAATACAATTAACTGAATTAATTCTTCCATAAAAAAAAAATGGAAAGGTTTACTGATAAATTGTTTCAGAAAAAGTGACTTTACCCCATAGAGAACATCTGCTTCCATCCCTCGTGGCCGACGGACCGGGCCTGAAGTGCTCCTGGATCTGGGAGCAGAGTTTTTTGGAGTTGGGACGGTTGGAGCGGGACGGGGAGTGATCTGCTGGGGTGATGGTGGTGACTCTTGCAGCAGTGGTTCTGAATACTCAGCATCAAACAGCTGACTGTCCTGAAGCTCCTTCTGCTGCCGTGGAAGTGCTGATACAACTGAGACAAGAACCTTTAAGCACTGAGATTTGTAAATCAATTGTTCTTAATTCTGTCATCCTATTTTGAGTTAGTAAATAGGACAAACCGGAGATAATCAGCATCAACAATAAGTATACACATAATCTGTGTTTATATTTATTTATTTATTTTATAATAATTCATAAGAGTTTTATTCATTAGTAATTATGTGAATGCGTCATCATTAACATGTGTAAACTGATATAATAAGCTATAGCCATTTTAAAAACGTATTGCAAAATAAAGATCAGTAATGTTTATCTCCTCACGGTCTCCTGAAAGAGCTCTCCTGATGAGTTTTTCAGTCTCTAAACACTCCTGCTTTGTCTCTTGGTCCAGCTGTCGGCTGTAAGTCTTAAACCACTGACGCAGGGTGTCTAGAGGAGTGAGTCCCTGTAAAGAAATACGTATATATGAAGAATATTGTGCATAGAATCAGCAAAAAAAAACATGTTGTTCATGAAAAGAGGTGTGTTTATGATAATGCTAGTTTAAGTAATCTTGTATATGATTGTCAAGGCTGCTTAAATACACAAAAACTATTTAATCAAAAATACAGTAAAAACAGTACCATTGTGAAATATTATTTCAATTTATATTTTTAGTTTTTAAAATATATTTTATTCCTGTGATGGCAACACTGAATTTTCACATTGTTACTTCAGCCTTCAGTGTCACATGATCCTTATAATATCATTATCCTCTAATATCATTAAAGCAATATTACTGCTTATTATAATAAAACGATAAACACATTTTTGCTGCTTAATATTTTGGTAGAAACTGAGAGGAACAGGAAGTTCAGTACTAAAAAAAAACAAAAAAACTTTACTCTCACTTTTGATCATTATCAAATGTCTTCTGAATAAAAGTATTAATTTCTCTAAATAAATTAAGTTAATGTTTCTATATGAAGCATATGTAATGAAACACATCTGTGTTTATTTGTTAACAGGTACACTATATTACCAAAAGTTTTCGCTCACCCATTCAAATGATCAGAATCAGGTGTGCTAATCACTTGGCCTGG
>JAUMHR010000072.1:1444258-1455635 GCA_032361145.1 Enteromius fasciolatus | reverse complement strand
TGTTTGTTTTTCTGTGGAAAGGTTGGTTGCACCGATTGTTTTTTGTGGCATATCTCAGACCCTAGGCTGACCATAGACACCCTGATTTGTACTTTTTAATGCATTTTAATTCCATAAAAAACATACCATACATGACTTTTTATGTTGTATTTATTTATTTATTTTTTTAATTTCAAACAAAAATTAGAATACTGAGGGTGAAGATGACTTTAATTTATAAAAACTGTTAACTTTATTATTTTTGTTCTGCTTTTGGTGTGGAATATTTAATTATTTAAAAAAAATTAAATACTATGACATAATTTAAAATACTTTTATTTCATACTTAGTATACTTCAAATGTATTAACATATTACTTGAGATTTACTGATGTAAAATTATAATTACACCTCATCTGGAGTATTTCTTAAGTATGTTTTAATAGAACTTTTTTTTATTTTATTTTTTTTATTGTTTGCCCACATAAATAAATAACATTAACAATTAATATAACTTTTAATGATTTTATGATCTCTGTATAATATCAGTATTTCAGTGCAAGATATTTAAATTGTACCTGAAATATACTTGCAATAGTTTCCACTTTAGCATAATCAAATATACTTAAGTGTATCTTTAGTTGGACCTCTGCACAATTAAAGTGAATTAAGTCCAAAATTAGCTGTTCAAATTTAGCATACTTTAAGTTTACCAGTTTAGTATGGCAAAAGTACAAGGGTATGTAAATATACATTTTAGTGTTAATTATACTTGTTTCATTGAGTTTCACCATTAAACATGTAATAACTTATTTTTCTACCTGGTGGACTGAGGAGTGATGAAGACGAACTGGCGCAGATGTTGACGTTCTGAAAGGGCCACGAGCATGTTCATTGAAATGCTGCGATTATGCATGTCCTTAAAAAATACAAAAGAGCTTATTAAACAAACACATGAAATACTTTACATGTAAAATACTGTTTGACGTCACATGTTCTCAATAAAGTCGTCATATAGCGTATGTACCATGTAGACATCAAACTCGTCCAGGCACCTGAAGGGCGACTCGGTAATCTCCCAGAGTGCCAGAATGAAGCACACTGTGGAGAAGGAGCGTTCGCCTCCCGATAGGGAACGCATGTCATTGACGTTGTTTTTTTCCTGACCAGGGGGTTTGACCTGAGCCGAAACAATACAGCACAAAAGAACCCAAGAAGTTGTGTACTCACTTAAAACTATGTATACATCAGAATCCTACAGTAATTATATATTCACAATTTCCACAGCAATATTAAGCAGCACGACTGTTTTGAGCATTGATAATAAAAAACAGCAGTAAATCCGTATATATCAGAATGATCATGTGACATTGAAAATTAGAGTAATGGTACTTAAACTTCAGCTTGGCATCACAGGACTAAATAACATCAAAATATATTCAACTAAAAAAGCCATTTTAAATTGTAATAATACAATATTACTAATTTAACTGTGTTCATGATCAAACTTTTTCAAATTCTTTCCAAAATATTACATGCCCCAAAAGATGTTTTCATTGGACTCATCCCATTAGGTGATTCAGATATTTAAGCAAACTGAAGTCAAATTACAACTTGCTGCCAAACGTAACTTACAGAAATGGACAGAGATTCGTTGATGTGATCAAACATCATAGAGCCACAGCAGTTCAGCTGCATCATGAAGTTGCTGAAGTACAGCTTGCATCTCACTGAAAGTGACCTGAAAACACAGTTCGAAACAGACACTGTTCAAACCAGCGAACGTAAAGAACAGGAAAGACAATAGTTTCAATTGAAACACAGTAGACTGAAACTGTGTTATATTAAGTAAGTTACCGTCGCATTGATTTGTATCGGTCCTGACGGTCAATCATGATGAGGTCGAGACGATCAATAAACTTCCTGAGATCCCTCAGCTGGCTGGATTTGCCTTTGTAATTATTGTGCGCCTCTGCATACTCTCTGTAAAAATACATTCTTCAGTGGTTTATTTCAGTAAAAAAACCCAAAAATAAACTGAACTATGAGTCAAAACTTTTCCCTAAAAATAAGTTAATACATTAATTAATAAAATATAAGAAAAAAAAAATATAAGTGAAATGACAAAACTAGGTCCTTAAAAATAAAATAAAAAATAATATAAAATAAAATAATAAAAAATAAAAATTAAGCTGAGTCAAAACTCTTTTTTTATATATATATTTCTACCAAAAAATAAATTAAATTTATTTAATTAAAAAAAAGCATACCGGATAACTTGTTCCTTGTCCCCATGGCTTCTCTCTTCTGTACTGATTTTTTGTCGCAGACGTGTGATTTCAGCATCAATACCTTTGGCACTCTGATCTACCTGCTGTCGCACAGGACAGATCTCTTTGGCTTTGGCTTCACAATCCTACAAAGCAAACCATTTACAAACAATGAACAAGTCCAATATTTTTCCATACTGCTCTTTTTGGATGAAAACAATACTTCTTATGATATGATGTAATATATAAAATTCCTTATCATATGAAAAGAGTAAAGGAGTGATTACCTGTGCTTCTTCCTCTCTGAGTAACAGATCGTCTCTTATGGCCTGAACAGTACCCTGATGATCCTCCAGTTTCTTCTCCAGGATCTTCAAGGTTTGATCAAGTTTACTGCACACAGTCTCTGCCTTAACTTGCTCCTCCTATTCAAGAAGACAAATCCATCCGACAATAAACACTATATATGTATGCATGTATGCGTTTATGTATTTTTAATAGAAGTATTTTCTGTTCACCAAGCCTGTCTGTATTTTTTTCATCTTAAATACAGCAAAAACAAGCTGATGTTAAATATGATATTAATAATAAATATTTCTTGAGCAGCAAATCATGTGACACTGAAAACTGGAGTAATGATGCTGAAAATGTAGCAAATAATAAATTACATTTTAAAATATATTCAAATAGGAAGCTATTTATTATAAATAGTAAATATATTCACAATATTACTGCTTTTGTGGTATTTTGTATCAAATAAATGCAGACTTGGTGAACACAAGATATTCTGTAAAAAGCATTACAAACCTTACAGCTCAAAAACCTTTGACTGGTAGAGTACATATATATATATATGTGTGTGTGTGTCCCGCTGTCTCTCACCTTCAGTTGTTCTGTCTCATCTGAGAGGTGCTCTATTTGAATTTTCACATCTTTATATTTCTGATTAACATTCATAAGCACTGTCTCATGTTTCTTTAACTCATCCTTAGCCTCTTTCACGTTTTTCCTCTCCAATTCGATCTTCTGTTCATTTTCCTGTGCATCTTCTTCCTGTACACACCAATTATTACTTCCTGTATCACCTATTATTCCATGACACAAAACAATAAACATCAATGTTTGCCTCACCAGGGAGCTGATGTCTTCAGCCTGGGCCTCTTCAATGTTCTCAAGTTCTGTTATGGAAGCTTTAACCTTGCTTATGCTTTCCTAAAAAAGAAAGCATCAACTGTATGCAGATATGTTCGGACTCCAATACAGACTATAATATAGATATAATATATAAATGTGCAGATCAATACCTGATTCTTTTTGCAGGCCATGATGACACTGCGCAGCTTCTCCTCCATGAGCTGAATGTCTTCGTTCACAGAGCCTAAGTGAAGCTGGAAGCGTGAAAGCTGAGCCTGAGTGTTCTCCAGCTCTGACTCTAAAAGACTGTAAATCAGTAGAGATCAACACATATATTCAAGCATAACTGCCTCTAATCATGCCTTAAAGAACTGGGCTGCAAGGGTTTGCGTGAATTATCATCGTGTCATGAGTGCGATCCTTAACCTGCTTGCTCCAGATACAATCAGAGACAAATTGCACTTAAAGATTGCACTTGCCGTATTTCTGCCTCTGGGTCTCCACCAAGATACTGGGCCATAAATTCACGTTCAGGAGTGTAATAGCGATTGGTGAAGACCTGATCACCATCTGCAGTGAAGGCCTCACGACAGTTCTTTGGGGGTCTCGACCCCTGCATGACCTTCCTCGCACAAGCTTTCTCCTGTTTTAAAACAAAAGCCAATATATATATTGTTATTAATAAATATTAGTAGTCTAAATAAGTTCTGTCTTTTTATATATACTGTAATACGTTCCTGTGAATTTTCGACATCATTACTCCAGTCTTCAGCATCACATGATCCTTCGGAAATCATTCTCATATGCTGATTTATACTTCATTTTGGAAAAGGTTGTGCTGTTTATCTTCTTTTTTTATTTTTTATTATTATTTTAACATAATTTGCAATCACTTTTTTTAATCAATTGAACATATCCTTGCAGAGTAAAATAATTAATTACTTAAAAAGACTAAAATAAAAATAAAAAAGTACAGCACCCAAACTTTTTAACGGTAGTTTTTATAGTTACAAACGCTTTTTATTTTAACAAATACTGTTCATTTTTACTTTTAACTATTGAACAACCATGAAAAAATATCAGTGGTTATGAATAAATAAATAAACAAATTTAATGAAGCAGAATAAACTTAAGAGTGGAGAAATGTCTGAAGAAAATTAAACTGCATAACAGAATTATATTTTAAAGTATATTAAAATGTTAGAAAGAAGAAAAGTAATTTTACTTTTCTTTATAATATTTCTAAATATTTATTGCGGTCTCAGTAAGCTAAAGAAACTTCTCTACAAAACATTAAGGGCAAGATTTACTATCTGCTTTCACCAGTGCAAACCTATTTGTTGTTAAAAAACTACTGTCAGGATTTACTAAACCCACACAGTGGAAAATTAGTGCTGAAAAGGAATTGTTATTTTGATCTGTACTGATTTATGAGAGGAGAGTGTTTAAATCAATCACGCAAAGCGATTTCAGCTCACTGGTACTGAAGTGTACTCTAACACTAACTTGCCGTTTAGTAAATCGAGCCCTAAACATCACAAACATTTGAACACACAAATTATAACTAAAAAAATATATACATTTACACAATTCTTAATCAGTAAAAAAAATAAATAAATAAAAAGTCTTTTATTTAGATGTTGCACACGCGCTATGTGTCCTACATGATTTAAAATACTTTTATACTTATTACTATTACTTAACAACTTACTTTGATAATAAGAATGCTCTCAATACTCCTCATGTCAATCAGGCAGTTTGTTATCACCGGGTCTTCGATATTGAGGCAGTCCAGCACAGTTGGAAACTCAGGATGCTGGACTCCACTGACAAGAACGCATAGAAACATCATGTTTACTGCACGCTCATAAGACCTCTGACTCCATTACTGCACACAAATATTTCTTACCGGCCTTGCAGGTTATAGACTCTATTTGTGAACGAACACATGATTATCTGAGGCCTGTTGCCTCTGGGGAAGTATGAGGACATGAGTCCTTGCAGGACTTTTTCGTCCCTGTAATTATCACAGCAAAAGCTTTTAATTAACCCTCGTAAGCAGCTCTCCACAGCCACGGCTAAACTGGGGTCCTTTAGGCTGATGCATGCACCTGATGATGATTAAGAAAAGATTATGAGTAATTCTTTGTAAGACCGAGTGAATAAACTGAAGATACGGAAGGCCTCTCACCTATTGGTCCCACAGGTTTCTTGCTGAATCGGCCCTGACTGAAGGCTTTGTTGATGGACTCCAACAACTCTGGCATTTGGTCGCCAAAGCGTCTCAGTCTGTTGGATCTGCTGGCCATTAGCTGCTTTTTTCTCTTCAGTTTGGACTCCAGAGAGACCTGGATGTTCTTTTCCTCCATGCTTAGAAATTAATAAAAACTGCAATTTATCAAAATAACGATCATGTACGAACATCTTTCGCAATTTACTCTAATCATTAACAATTATTTTTGCCATGCCACATAACATATTAAAGCCATTGCGTTTATGGCAAAGTGTCCCTCCACTTTCCTGACATCTTCACTCTCCAGACAAGCGCCATAAGATAATAAAGTTGCCAGACTGTACCTCAGCTTATCACATTCCTCTTTTCCTTTAAGCAGGGCTTGTTGTTTGTCCTTAATTTCTTGATTCAGAGTGCTGGACTCTTTCTCAAGCTTTTCCAGCTGCTTTTTGAAGGCAGATATATTTTTTTGATGCTGTGCTTGCTCAGTCTCATGACCTCTTCTGTCACTGCTAAAAACGTGACATTGACAGCGTCCTTAAATTAGTCAGTTATTTTCAACCAAGTCAAAAAAATGGTTTGGAAAAGTACTTTAAAAAATGAATTAGAAAACACAACAAGATATCGACATGAACAGTCTAAAATTAGAGGTGTTCCCTCAACAAATGGACTCACCCATGACTTATTTTGTGAATTCGCTCCTGAAGAAGGCATTGCTCCTTTTCTAATAGTTTCAATTTATTCTCAGCACGGAAGTAAACCACCTGAAAAACTGGCACTCTTAAAATCTATACAAAATCCTTTTTTATCAAATATGCTAACTTAAAGCATTAATTCACCCAGAAACTGAAACCATGTAATCTTTTACTCTCCATTAGGTCTTATCAAATCATTATGATTTATGATTTTTCATACTGCTCTTTTCCATTCAAAGATAGCAAATGACTGGAGCTGACAAACAATCTGCATAAAATTTGAAAACTACATTTTAAGCCTTTTATCATTATTTAGGTTATCAACCCCTGAAAGTTGTACCGGGGATTTTGCTTTTTATTTTTTTTGCTAGTCACTTAAAAAAAATAGTTCACCCAAAGATTAAATTTCTGTCATCATTTACTCACCCTCAAGTGAGTATATATGGATATATTTCTGAACACAGGTGGTTTGGTCACCATTGACTTACACAGCATATTTTTTTCCTACCATGGAAGTCAATGACAGCCTAGTTACAAACTTCTTTGGGTGAACTATTCCTTTAATGCCTTCACTGCATGGGAAAGAGGAGCACAAACTCTCTTCAAAATGCCTCTTTTGTATTCCACAGAAGAACGAATTTTGGGTGACGTATTCCTTTAATTATAATAAAACACTACAAAATAGGCAAATGTTGCTCACATGTAAACTTTCAACGTTTATCCTAACTGCAGAGAGATGCATGTCTTCATTTAAAATGAATGCAACTGTTACATAGCTCCAGATAAGATGTCGTCAAGGTTCTGACTTCAGTAACTAATAGAAAGAGAGAGAAAAGAAACCTCACCTCCTGATTTTTCTGTGCTTTCGTTTTGACTTTAATTTCTTCCTTCATTTTACGGCTCTCCTCTGCCAAACGCTCCTGCTCTTCTCTATGCTTGCAAACCTTCCTTCGAATGTCCTGCAATGTCTTTTCAGCAGCGGTAGCTTTGCTCTTAAAAGCAAAGAATTTTTACAGTCAAACTTCTACTAATGTTTAATCTCGACCATACACACTTCTAATGTTTAACTGGTACTGAAAGCTATATGACACTATCAGTGTAAACTTCACATTGCCACAGAAAGGTATATAATAATTATGATATATAATGTTTTTGAAAGATGTCTGCTGGTCCAGATTTCTGAAGGACAGAAATCATCTGGACTAAAGCATCTCAGGACTAAATTTTATGTAAAAATATATTCAAAGAGAAAACAGTTTTAAACTTCAATAATAAGTCGGTAATAGTCAGTTCTTTCAAAAGACCAAAAGCCTCACAAAAACATTTTTCATATACCAATAAAAAAAAAAAAAACATAGTACAAGTCCAAATCAACACACAAACCTGACAGAGCTGCAGCTTTTCTTCATTTTTATGATCAGCCTCTTCTGTTTCAATTTGTTCCTTCAGTTGTTCAACAAGCCTCTCTTTCTCTCTCACCTGCATCCAACAAACAGAGACACAGCTGAGCACAGCAGTCTCTCTATCGCAAGCGACTTTTCACACTTATGCAAGGAGGACTAAAATAACATACCAAACACCACGCCATTTTCTTTTTCAGGTCCTCTAGAGTCCCTCTCATGCTGTCAAGTGACGCCAAGCGTTCATATCTCTCTTTCTTTTGCAAAAACAACTGCCTGAGATCTTTAAGACACTAAAAATACAAAGACATGACTGATGTGTGATGTTAGTGGTGACATGAGAACAAAGTATGAGAAACACTAATAAAGATGCTTGACTATGAGTTCAGAAATCACCTCCTCTTGTCTTTCCACCTGTTCACGCGTCAAGGCTTTAGTCTGCTTGATGTGAATGTAGTCTCTCTTCATTTGCTCCAGAAGAGTTGCCTTCATGAAAAACTTCAGGGAAAAAAGATACGAAAACAGTTAGCCATACAGCACTTCTTCAGTTACTGATGGCATATATGAAGAATAAATCACCTTGTACTTGTCTGCTTCACTTTTTGAATGAAGGAACTGTTTGCTCATTTCTTGATTGAGTATTGAAACGGGATTATCAACCTGTAAAATGAAATAGATTAATTATAGGTGTGCATGGTTTACTTTATACCACATCAATATTAAAACAGTCTCAATAATAACTAGATTTGACCACAAGCGAGTCATAAGGGGTGATATCTTTACTTAAAGTATCCAAAAGTACCTGGATGCCGAAATGATCCAGTATAGCGGATAACTCTTCTTTCTTTGTGGAAATGACATGACCTAAAAATAGAGCATCTAAATATATATGAGGAAGTCCTGTTTCTGATATCATCTGTGATCTGGGAGGCCATAACATTACCAGTTTTGTCCTTGATTTTACAAGTCCTGCAACCGTCGCTTGTGATGCGATGCTCAATGCAGATACTGTCTCCATAAATGTCCCCTTTATAGGGGTCATTTCCTCTGTTTTTTAATTTCACTTTTATGTCTGCATAACTGTCAACAAAAAAGATAAAAAAAAAAAATAGTATCTTATGAGGAAATACGACTGCATTTTGTCTTTTAAAATATACTAACCTCTCTCCATATTTCACAAAGCCCTTCAGAGATGTTCCTCTGTTGGTTATGGTTGCTTTTCCACCAAGACCCACTATAAGAGCTGTCAGAATGGCACTTTTCCCAGCTTCGATTGGGATAAAAAAATGCACAGTACATTGTTTTTATCGTTACATATATTGTTAATATTTTCTTGTTTTTATACCTGCAGTTCTCAACTAGAGCATATCGAAAATGGACAATAGGCTCACAGACAATAGGCTTCAATATTTTTTTGATTATTATCAATCAAGAGAGTCCAGAGAATTGTTCTGTATTGGCTTGATCCAGATCGAGCGACAAACCTGAGACTAGTTTGAAACAGTAGGTTTTTAACATTTTTGTAAATAACTAATGAATGGTTTGATTGACAGCAATGGTTCTTTAGGCAAATGATGATCATTATGAGGAGATCTATAATACACCAATGTCCTCATAAAGACTAATAGCACCCCAAGTGGCTGAGCTACCCATTTTTTTAAAATTTGACTAAAATTTAAGCTTATACATATGTACCGAGTTTGGTAAAGATATCTCATTCCGTTACAAAATGGTAGTCCTAGAGCAAAAATCGTGCCTGTACACTTTTGTTCGGACTAATGCAAAGATTGCAACGATGTGAAATTTCAGTCCAAACAGTTTATGAGCTACTGCCAAAAACGTCTGAAATCTTTGTTTTTTGCGCTGTAGCGCCCCCGTTAGGCCGATTGGGCTGAGATTTTAATAGGTTATCCCCAAATTGAGGTCTATCTTTTCACCAATTTTCAAGTCTCTATGCATTACGGTTTGGTCTGCGCGATCAGTTTTAGGGCAGAAGAATAATAATAATGATAAAAATCCTAACAATTACAACAGGGTTTCAGCACTTCGTACTCAAACCCCTTATAAATGAGAAATTCAATCAATTGAGAAAAGTAGAAGTTCAACTTTACTTGACATTGTGACTCATCTTTTAAACCACACAAAGAAAATTCCCTTTCTCTTTCTCAAGCTGAATTTCAAGTTTCGTTTTTTATCTTAATTCAAACTATTTTTTATTTTATCTTTTTTTTAAAGAAAATTATATATTAAAATAAAATAACACTAAGCAGATGTTAAAATAGCAATAAAGTAAATACTATTTAAAAAAAAATCTCATATGCAGGCAGAATTTATTTTGTTTAATGCTTTCGCATTTTTCCAAAACTGTGTTTGACTGGTAGTGCAAATCATGAATGCTTTATTAACTCAATCCAATTTAACAAAAATAAATCTACTAGTTCTTACTTCCATTGTTCCCAACAATGAAGTTCACATTTGGTCCAAATCTGAAAGGTCCGAGCAAATGGTGGCTCATAAAATTCCTTAAAGTGATGCTTTCTATTACGCCGATATCTCCCACTGTCTGGAACAACACAAGATGTCATTTAAACCAGAACTGTCACGATACCATTTAGTTATTTTATGTATTCAGGAAGTCACCAAACTGACCGAAGCAGAGAGTGATTGGTCTTGCTGGACTTCATCCTCCTCATCAACCTCCTCCTCATCCAGGACATGTGTTTTACCATCCGTTCTAGGAGTCTTAGATGGTTTAACAAGACTGTGGACAGAAGACTTTCTCTTACTCATGGCAGAAAGATGTCCAGCCTAGAAGAAAGGAGCACAGCATCACATCAGCCTGCAACTGGAACCATTTCTAACGTGCTGTCACAGTTTATCTGTTCAATGACTGCACAATTATTAATATTTTAAGCAAGAAAAGGTCATATTTGATGTCAGAAGCTACGTTTACAATGTCACTGAAATGCATTAATAAGGCAGATGCTGTCTCACAAAGAGGAACAATAGATGCGCTTGCGAACATGCCAATATCTACTCTGACAGAGCTCAGCTGGTACAGATGAACAGGTAAAAGCACATTAGGCTAAAGCACATTAAAATCGCATACGGACACACAGTTTAACATCGCATAACTTAATCATACATACGCGTGTAAGTTACTTACCCATTCCTCTGCATCAAGAAAGTGAATGCGTCTGACTGAGGACTTCCTGGTTGACAGATACCGCGAAACTACAACAAACTCCACCCTCCTAATATGACTGTAAAACTTCACTGTTTATTTATGCTGCATAAATATATCCATAAACGTACTTTGTAGAATATTTTGATCGCAAATGATCACAGTAACGTTAACCGCTCAAAGTTTCGCTTTGAGAACTTTACAGTCACCAGTGGTTTTCCTACAAACAGTGTAAATAGTTTTTTCTGATGATGATTATTAATTTTTAACCGTCTGTGAAGGTTTTGGCAAATAATAATTGCTAGCTTTTTACACTGTGCGGAAAAGACAGTTACAAAATTATCACTTTTGTATTGATTTATCTTAATTAGTTATTAATCAGCATAGAAAAATTACGCTTTTAAACAAGATCATACGTATTTAAACGTATCTTTTAAAAGAAAGCCTGCGCTTAGCAAGACCAGTCGACTTGTGTTTAGAACC